>BMAV01010535.1:0-16314 GCA_019973955.1 Trichonephila inaurata madagascariensis | reverse complement strand
GAAAATTTTAAATTTTTGGGAAAATTTTTTTTTGAAATACGAAAAAAATTTATAAATTCCCCCGGAAAACTTTTTTTTTAATAGGCCATTTCCCGAGGGTTTGAGATGCATTAATGGGGTTCAATATATTTAAATGTAGAAATTTAATAATAATCTGAAAACTTATGAAACTGCTGATGTTCTTATAATAGGAGAAATATATATATATATATTTTAAAACACTTGTATGCAATTCTATGAATATGGCCCATTTGATTCTAGAAATACAACGCTAACGAGGAATGCAAGGTTAAAAAAAAACATAATCGGTTCGTCACCAGCTCCGGTGTCATCCACGTTACTTGACCATGGCCTCAAAGTTACGTGGTCTGTCACCAAACGCCCTCGTGTAACTGAACAATGCGACGCTAATATTCACTCACTCACTCACCCGAATTTTTACACAACGTAAACGGGAGACTTTTGAGAAGCCTCGACAGGTTTAATATACATACGCTCCTCTACACGATGTGTCTTCAAGGGCACTAGGATTCGAACTCATGGCATGCTGGTTATAAGTCCATGACCATAATTTTTAAGCTACCGCAACCAAAAATTTCGGTAAGAAGTACTCCATAGTTATTTGCTATATATATACATATATATATAGTCTTAGATTCCAATCTTTATGATTGGTAATGAGCTTGAATCACACAATGAAAATTTCGATTGACTAATATCTGATCAAATATCAGATAACGGCTGTATATAACAGAAATAGATCTTTTCTATCCAACATTTTTTCATAACAAACATTCCTAACTCCCGTGAACGTAATGTTATAAAATATTCATAATCTATCTATTCCGAAAGACTTTGTAATAAATTTAGATAGAAATTAATCTTTCTAATAGAAAGCCAACACTGAAAATTTTCCCTAAAACTAATTGCGTAATAGGTAATGGTGACGTAAAGTATTGCATAGAACAAACAGGGTATAATTCTCCTAAAATACATAGAATTATAGCCTTTACGCAGTTTCACTGGTAAAGAAATTATTTATATTTAGAAAAAAAATGTGGATAGTGACTTTCTCTTAGTTGCATTATTTTGAAATGATTTTATGCCGGCGATTGTACTTTGAAAGCTTCAACTGCTTCAATTACCTTATTTAATTTCTTTAAAACTTATAACGTCTAGGAACGTGAATTTTATAATAAACTGATATTAATTCTTCAGGTGTGAATATTAACATCGAAGATGCTTATACATACCTGGAATTAAATTTAAAGTATTTTACGCTTAAATAGTTATAAAAAAGGTAAGTTTTCAGTTTGGTGAATCAAATATATAAAGTGAATCTTGTATTGAAAAACTTCATTGAACATCACATAAAATAATTAATTGTATTTAAATGAAAAATATAATCCTTTACTTATGAAAATACAACAAAAACAGGCAAAAGTTTCGAAAGTATTGTATCAGGGTTTGTCCTAGAAATGTATAATTATATACTGCTGAATGAGTCTTGTCTGAAACTAGTACGAAATGCTTTTGCAAAAAAGGTAAAAGGTGTTGCACAAAATAAACTTGGTTTCTCAAAATATTACGATAAGAAATTTGTTCAGAAAAAAGAAACAAAACTTCTTTAGCTTTTCGACATTTTTTTTGAAGACAATAAGAACATGACAGACTAAAAAAAATTCAGAAACACTTTCATAAGTTTTACTAAAATTTTCGTAGGGGTTTTTTTCTGTTTTATTACAACGTAAATTTACAAAAAGAGAAAGAAACTAACAATAATAAAAATAGAAAATTGACTCCAGAAATGAGATACAGGGATGAAAGAAAAAAAATATTTATTAAAAAAATAGCTTGATATTTGTTTAGTTGTGTATTTCCTTAAAAATAACAATGATGCAATAAATAACATCTGGTCTTGCTTGGGGAAAATCGAAATGATGGAAAATAAAAATATTTTAATTAAGAACAAAAATTTATTATGTGGGTAAGTAAATTTTAGTTAAATTTTTTTTCCCACTGTTTTTTAACTAAAAATACAACATAAAATTTTCTAATTAATATGCAAAGCTATACATAAAAATACTATACATAAGCTAAAGCTATACATGAGCTATGAATAAATTTTTTTATAGGAATTCAAAGAAATAAAGGGTAGATTATATACCGTGAAGATCAAAGGAACACATACACTCAAGAAATCAATTAATAAGGAAAAACCTATTTGATCCAGATGCAAAAACTACTGTTTTCTAAAATTTTCACCGACTTAGGGCATTAAAGCAGGGTTAAGCATATAACATATTCAATAAATTATATGCTTAGAATAAATTATTATATATAAATATATTCATTATTATACATTCATATATTCATTATTGTTACTTTGCATATATTATTATACGCAATTTTGTATTTAAAATATGATGCATCTAGTAATATAAACATTGTAATTTATGTGCAATACATATTAAGTTTGCTAAATTTAATGGGTATAAATAATGGTAATTATAAAGTGTTTTAAGATCAGATCAATCCCATATTAAAACTTCCCGATAATTGTTTCTTATATATGAATGAAATTTTCCGTATAAATATTTTGTAGATGATGGAAGCATACGAGAGGTACTGACTGTAATGTCACAAGTAAAAGATAATACAGTTTCAAATTCATACGATTAATGCTGGAATTATATATGGATGCTCCCTTAATTGTTATATGTAAAGCTTTTTACTTTTGACTGTGATGACATTTTGGAAATTTTAAATCAAATGCTGAGATATATAGAGCTTCAGTTAGTTTGTCGTATTTTATTAATATTGTATTTACTTTGTTGTATTTGTCCATGTTTTATGTCTTGCATGCTAATTTAGTACTTTTATGTAATAAATGAGATACTGGGATATTAATTATTGTTCAAATAGGAAATACAAATGGTTATTGCAAATGTATGAGAATTTTCTTGATGAGCGTAAGGTGATGATTGTAATAAAAAGAGTTTGTGCAAACAAATTAAAAGTCTGATTATATTTCTATCTTTGATGTCATACATAGTAATTGATTAATTAGCTGTTTATTAACATCACACTTGGCACAAGTGATAAATAGCAATACTAATTATTGATGATATATAATATGAAAAATGATGATTCTAATAGGGCAAAAACCCATCCCACTTTCATGCCAAAAGAGAGATAGAGTTATAAACTAATTTCTTCAGTGAAAAGAAGTGAAGAAATGCTTATATAAAGATAATTTGGGCATCAGAAAACTAGAGGTCGCACATATTTTGACTGGCGCGCACGCGGCTCTATAAATCAGTGAAGATAATACATATATGATCTGGGAAGCTTTTAGTAGTTCTTTTTGTTGCCAAATTCTTTTAAAAAATCACTTTAACCCAAAGGATTCCAAACATAAAAATTCGTATTTGGAAATTTTCAAGAATACAACTATTTAACCTTATATTCCCCCTTTTCAAAATTTTGGTTTTTTTGAATTTACCTTTTTTAGTTATAAAAATTATATATTTATTTTTGGAAAACCAATTTTGTTTTTATATGAAATTGTTTTTTTTTAAAGCTAAATACAAAAAAAAATATATCATAGTCTTTATTTCCTGTTATGTTACATGAATGTTTTCAGAAATTATAAAGATACTTATAGGTACATAAAAATTAACTAGTTTCTTACACGATATATGCAGAGGGAGAAATACAATAAAAATATGTTTAACTTTCTGAAATTCATTTTATGTTTTTGTCAAGTTATATATAAATATTTATGCTTTTACTTGATAATATTAGAAACAATTATGTGTTTGTAAAATCTTTAGGTTTCTATAAATTGCGTAAAAGTGATCATAAAAGCTAAAAAGATTACTTGAAGGCTACAATTAAATAAACAACAATTACTTAAGTTAATTTTTTTTTATTAAATTAGTGGTTTGGGGTTGTACACTTCCATTAATTTCCTTAAAAAATATTTTTTTGGGTAGCATTTTTTTAAACTTTTTTTCCATTCTGATTATTTAATTTTACATTTTAAACATTTTTTTGTTGGTACAATATTTCTTTTTGTACATAAAATAAATATTTATATTCATTATATACCAGAGGTGGACAACATTTTGGGGAACAATGCCCCTATCTGAAAAAAAAAAATAAGGTGTCATTTCCCGATTTTTCCCCAACAGCGATAAAAAAAAAAATTATTTATAAGCTTATCATGAAATATTTACGCAAATAGCATATTTTTATTGCAAGTCTAATATTTAAAATTTAAAATTAATGTAATAAGTAAGACAAAAGAGAGCATAAGTTTAAGTTAAGTTTTATTGGTAATAAACATTTTGATTCAATAAGTTAAGTATAACATAAAAACGAGTAATTTTCAGCATTTAACTATAAATAATTATTTTTAAACAGTCATTACTTAACGAGGTTTTTGAATTAGTAATGTGTTTTACTATATAAGATTACTATATGTAAGATATTTCATCTATATTAAGATTAGCTCTGGAAGATGATGATACAGTGTCAGGTGCATATAAGCTACTGTTGAGCGAAGTTTGATTTTATCTTCATAACAGGAAACAACACACTTACTCACACATATATATGTTGATACATACACACATATATATATGATCACATAAATATGTTGATCTAAGTTTTGAGGGTCTTTTTGTCTAAACTGCATTTCAATACAATTGAAAAAAAAACGCCATTTATTATTATTATTTTTTAATTTTTAAAATATTTCATTATGTCTTCCCTTGCCACTTTTACAACCCCACCGTGTCACACTGTGGCACGTGTGGCACGAGTTGGGTACCTCTCTTATATACGGTTATTTTTTAATACTTTAAAATTTTGTTCTCTTTTTCAAATTAAGTTTTATTTTCTATCTCATTTAAGTATAAAATATTAACTCTAATACAGATGGCAAAAGACTTCTTGGTATGTGTGCGTTTTCTATTTTAATGTTATTAAAATTCCCTTATTTGAAATTTCTTCCACCAATTTTACCAGATGGGCGAATTTCAAGGAGGGGGTCAGAAATAGTTCTATACATTTCAAAAAGAGACCTGTTGTTGTTGTTACTTATGACCCTGACCGACAGTAACTACAGATCTCGACCCACAAAATTCATCGTGGCAGGAACTGGTTATACGCCTGTCGTCTATCCGTAGCTTTGAGCACCATACAAGTGAATGTAATATTAGGCTCACTTCCACCCCAATTTTGAGGGAGAACACTCTGGGGGTCTTAGCATCCCACTTATCTTCCCCTTCCATCAACCTCACGAAAGGGCATACGGCTCGACTGCTATTTGGAGTAACCCCATGTGGCAAGGGCACTATACATTAATAAACATCCATGCTTTATACTGGATTAGAAACTAGACCCTACGACACCGTTGTCGGCGTCACTAACCACAAAAGTGGAAGGAGGTTAAGAAATCCCAACATTTATGTATGCAATTAATCAGGTCAAAAGACTTATAAAATATTTATTATTATGCCTATAACCATTTGACAAAAAAGTTTTAAAACGTGCTAGTCCGCAATTAGAACAAATTTCACACTAAAAATTTTAAAGGGAAATCAATTCTTCTGTAATTCTCTGAATAACTGTTACATACTCAACTAAACTGATGTCTTGTAAAATTATTTTTAAAAATTAAGTAGTTAAGGTATCCGACTACGTTCGCGGAACTGTGGTTTTGCAAAAGCGCATAAATGGATAATGTTCATGATATTTAGTGTCACTTAGATTAGAATACATGTATAAATTGTTTTAAGTGCATTTTGACAAAAATTGTTTAAATACAATTTTTTGGCAAAAATTACTAGAAAATTTTTCAAAATGTTCTCCTTTTGTGAAAAATGCTTCCATTATAATAATATTTTGCCTGTATATCGCTCAGACCTCTCTACAGAGGCTCAACTAGAATTTTTGAAATATATAGCTTACAAGTGTGTTTATCCATATTTTACGACAACAGAGGGGAGCAATTTTAAGAAAAAAACGCCGATAATTATTTCAATAAGATGTAACTCTGAAAATAATGTGAATTTTTTAGAAATCATAGTTCAGCCTCTGTAAAGAGGTCTGAACTACGTACAGGCAAAATATTATTATAATATAATCATTTTTCACAAAAGGAGAACATTTTGAAAAAAAGATTATTCTAAGTTAAATTTTGCCAAAATATTGTATTTAAATAAATTTTTTTGTCAAAATGTCCTTAAAACAATTTTATACATGTAGTCTAATCTAAGTGACTAAATATCATGAAAATTATACATTTATGTGTTTTTTTAAAATCACGGTTCCCCGAACGTAGTGGGATACCTTAATAGTGTACTTACAAAAATAAAGAAATCAGTGTATTTTCCCCTGACTTTTACGAAAATTATTTGTATTCAATTTAGACGTTTTTTATTGGTAACGAACTAATTTTTTGGCCAATAATATTTAGATGTGCCCATACAAACCGAAATCATTAAACTATCGATTGCCAGTTAGTGGTCTTCAATCAGGACATCCGACCTAACCCCACAGCGCACACTATTTGATTTGCAATGGTGCTTAGCATAAGTGACGAGGACGACAAAATGATAAAGGGATGTGTTCACATACAAGTTTTGCTTACGTTTGCTCAATGTGTCCACATGTGTTTCCGATTGTGGTGGGAAGTGGTGACCAATCCGTTCGCAATTGTGGAACCCCACCACACTAAATGCATCAGAAGGTCTAAGGAAACCATCACGCAAGATATAATCTGGATCGTATTCAGAGCAATCTGAAGGCCTAAAGATACGTATGTGGATGATGTGAACCGATAGGGGACATTCACTTTCCTTCGGGGGTTTCTAAATGCTCTTTATCAATAGAATGATGCGAAACCGCACATTTGCAAGTATCAGTCAACGTACTCTAAAACATGCAAAGATGTTTTCCTATCAACCGAATCTGTCTCCATTTGAGCGCGTCTGGGACATTATTGACCACCACTTGCATGTCCAATCACAATCGAGTTCAGAAAACGAACTGAGAGAAATCCACACCTCATTGTACTGCCTGTATTTGGTTTGATTCTGTATAAAGTAGTGCTTCTTCATGCATTGCCGTTCACAGTGATCCTATAACTTGATGAACTAGCATTTTTCTCACTCTCTTCGAATAATATTTCAAGATACATTATTTTTTTTACTGTCTCTCTGTGCTGCCCCCCTTCACAGCAACTCTTTATTGTTACATTTGCAATATCACGTAGCATAAATATATTATTTAATATCAATTTTATAAATAATAACGATCTGGCTTAGGAGAAATTAAATGAGTTAATTACTATTTGTTCTGTGGTGTAATAAGGTGGCTGTGGTAGCCTGGTGGTTATGGTCCCGAACTCGTGGTCAGAATTTTCGTGGGTCCAAGTTCTTGAGCCACTGAAAACCCGCGTGTAGAGGGGCCCGCTGCACGTTAAATCTGTCGAGGCTCAATGTATTCCATTGGTGTGGGGTGATAGTTAGGAGAGAGGGTGCCAGCTCAAGTGTCCTCGACATTTGACCGAGGTTCAAAATTACGAGGTCCGTTGCCAATAGACAACGCGTTGCTTTTTATTTCGATGTAATATAAATCTCATTCACCCTTACATAATGTGCTTTCTTTTAATTAGTAACTTATTTATATACAAGATTGTTTAATATGATCAGAACTAGTTCGAAATTTATTTCTCTTTATTTGAATTATATATATCTGAAAAATTGACTTTATATTTTACTTTATCATAGTATGGGTCTGTATTTTAAGATTGCGTAAGAAAAAAACAGCTCGTATTGGCAAGAAAAATAAAACTGAATTTAATAGGCTGCATAAACATGATTTGAAGAAAAATAGTTTACTTTTATTTCAGATTTTCATCCAATTGTTCATATTTTATGAGATCTAAGTTTAAATAGCAATAAAAACTGCTAAAAAAATTATTGCATGTAGTGATAAAAAATTGATTAAAGTTTTTTCTCTTTAGTTTTTCTTATGCAAGTCCAAAAGCAACCCCTTAACTTCGCCTTTGCATTTTGCAACATATGATTTTTTTTAAATTTAACAGCTCGATTTTTTTAATTACCTTCAAATCATTATCTGAAAAAAAAAGTTCTCAACGAAATACATGCAATTTTGTCCTATAAGAAAGTATTTTTTTTCCAAAACACTACAATTATAAAATTCTCTGATGCCTCAAAACTGTGTTTTGGCTAAAAAAAAGAATCCATTATTTTTATGCTTCATCTTGTTTATTGACGAAAAAAATTTCCAGGTAAAAAATTTAAACATTTTATGGTGATAATAAAATCCCTATAAAAAGTTTTTTTAATTTGCACACTATGCGCAATGTTGCACTTTGCAAAAACAAAAAAAAAGACTGAAATTCAATTTTAAAAAATGCTTAATTTTTTTTTCCTATTTTTCACTTTTATTATTACTTGAGAATTAGCTGATATAATTTTTCATTGAAATTTAAAATTTCGAAGTTAAGGGTTCACTCAATATTAAAAAAATGTTCAAAAAATTATTCTTGAAATAAATTACATTTTCTTAAATGTTCAACTAAGATAACATTGCTATTTTAAAAAATAAAAAGAAACTATTCACATAGGAGTCAAATAAACTTGATGCAGCAAATATAAATAAAAACTTACCTAAATATTTCATCGTACAATTATTCAGATAAATGATTGTTTGAAATAAATGAAGGAATAGAGAACACACATCTATAACAAATGCAATAAATCTTATGTTTTAGTTTATCTACTGTGAACCAAGATAAAAAGATAAAAAAACAAAAGGTGACAGTCAATTTATTCAAAGGAATTTAGTTCTTCATGTTAACTACGAAGGAATGTGTGATGAAAATTGATCACTTTTTCCCATCCATGTTATATTTGAAAAGTAAAATAAAAAGTAGTCAATTGGATTTTTGCCTTAAATTCTAAGCTGTTATATTAATATACTTATTATAGTCTATAAATGACTTAGCATGTTTGCTTTGCGGAAATTTAACTTAGAGCAACCAATGAGATGAAAGATACATCGAAACCATGACGAGATCTCAAAGTTTTAATTTTAAAAAGATGCATTTTAGAACAAAAAGTAATGGTTAGAAAATGTTTCAAAAGAACTTTAATAAAAGACAAGATTTTCGAAAAGAGGCATTTATGTTACAGCTATTGGTAACTGTACAGAATATTGCGCGCATTATCTAATTATAAATTTTTCATAGAAATAAATTTTAAAAAAAATTGGTTTGAACTGCTTAAAACTTACCTCATATTTTGATGTATTATGTACACCCAAACTTTTAAACGGCATTTTGTCTCATTTCTGGTGTATTTCCCGTATAACGTGCACCTAATTTTTACAGAAACTTTGAAATGTGCATGCACACTGCTCTTATCTTAAACTTCTTGGATTATTAAAATCAGTTTTTGACAAAAAATTGTCATAAATAAATAATTTTTGAATGATCCAAAAAGTAAGATAAGATCTTGAATAACCATTCTCGTTATAATGGCTGACTCAACTAGAAGAAACTGAAGAGGAATGAGAATTGTGCCCCCTCCCCCTTCTTTCAACTTAAAGTTATTCATTTGTAGAATATTACTATTTTTTCATTGATGAACAATAAAATCCTATTTAAATATATTTTTTTCACAATTTTATTATAGATTCGACTTAAGCTTTTAGAAAACGCATCGTATTGAAACATTGTGAGTAGAATTTACAACAACATCAAAGAAACAGCAGCACATAAAATATATTCTTTGATCATTAGATAAAATTCCTCGTAGTTCGCATTAGTGGTAATCAAAAGTACGGTTCTATTTTATTAATAAAATGTTAATTGGCTCTCAGTGTTTTTTAAGGAAACTTTAAAAATGTTCGTGTTTAAACGTTTAATAATCAGTCGTTTTTCTTTTAAAATGTTATCAATAAAGATGATAAGATTAATACATTATATTTTATAAGAGAGTTCTAAGACATATTAGCTATAAAAATGCAAAAGCAAACAAGAATTTTATATCAACAATTCTCCATAGCTTATTTTTAATCATCTTTTTGATACTTTCAAATTTGTATTTAGATAGAATGAAAATTATCAACTTATATACTAAAAGGAATTTAATAATCTTCTCTTTAAAATTTCTGGAAGCGCACTTTACTTTACTAAAAATCAATACTAATTCAATAAGATGCTTCTAGCTGCATTTAATATTTCCAAAATAAAACTTCTCCGTAAAGATTTCCTTTCAATTTAAAGTAATTTACGTTATTAATGACTTTTTTGATGAATTCTCGCGAAAATTGAAATTACCCTGAAATATATTTGAATAGATCCCACAAAACAAATAGTAGGGCTTTGGAGGCACCTTATTAAACCTAATAACCTAATTGCAGTATTTATAATACCTAAACTTTAGATTATTATGGTTGCAGTTTGCGATTGGAAAGTAGCCCAAATACCTCGAATATTAGTCTGAATCCTTTAAATAAACATTGCACTGAAGTTGATGAGTCAATAATTTCGGGATTTGAACTGCGTTTTGGGAACCCTCTAACGCCTTTTACTCAGCTAAGCAGAAAATCCATGTCGTAATTACCATTCAAAAAGGTGCAGCGGCTGTTTCTGCGTGAATTTGAGAATGCTTTAGCGCGGACATTCAATGCAAATAGCATAAACACACGCGCACAGTCTTTCTCATCCAAGTAGAAAGTCAATATTGACATTCGCCAATAGAACGAAAGAGGAGAAAAATCTTGTTTTCTTGAAAATATTCATTCAAAAGGAAATATCGAGAAAGTGTTATGAGAAAGTTCGGTGGAGCCGAAAACGATTTGTATTTTTCCACCCCCTTCACCCCTCTTCGCTGTGCAGTATGCGTTGTGTTTTTCCAAAAGGGAAACTTATGTGAGAGATGTTTACTTTATATGTAGCCTCCTCCTCTCATTTTCCCTCGAAAGAAATGAATGCTTTCGGCTGTTTGAATTGGTTATCAATTTCTGTTTGAGTAGTTCCATGCAGACTTAAGCTGCAAAGAGCTGAGTTTGTTACGGTATGGAAAGAGATAAAACATGCTGTTTCTATGATTTAAATTTTCATTACTTCAGCAAATGAAGTCGAAGAGGAACAGTGCGCACAACAAGTAAAATGCATTGTACTGACCGAATTCAGTGTTTTGCTGCAAAATTCTGAGATTGAAAACGAAAGCCAGTTTAAAAATGTTTGTAATGGCGTCTTTATTTTGATAAGAAATGTTCGTAATGCGTGTATTTGCTTTTGAAGTAAAGAAAAAACAAGTAATATAAAAAAATAGTTTTTAAGTCAATTCCTACTTAGATCAACAACGAAAAATTTTATTTTAGCTACTTTTTATTAAATAGTTACAATTATTATAAATATGTATAAACATAGGACAGAATCACAACATTAAGTGGTAATTAGTTTTTTAATTATCATTAAAGTATCGTATTGTCCTTTTAATTTCAGTCCAACTGAATGCTTTAACACGTGAGAAAAAAAACATTTTCGAGTTTTGACACAAGTCGCCAACGTGGTTGTATTTGTAAATCTATAAATAATTAGTTTTAATCAATTAATTTTTATTAATTATAATTAAATTATTGTATTGTCATCCAAAATGATCCTGTATATAAAATTTCAGCTCAGTTCAGTGCTTTAAAATGTATTTTATGAACGATTGAAAATTCCACCAAGATAAATAAATAAATATACAAATATATAAATAAATATATATATAGACAGTGCGAGGTAATAGAGTAGTAATTGAAAAATGCTTGAAGATATACGCATACCCCCTTGATTTTTCATTAAAATTATTTTAAAAAGATGGAATTGATGGTTTAAATTTGCAATTTCATCTGAGGTACACTACACACAACATAAAAAAAAAAAAAAACATGACCCCTTAAAATGCAGCACTCTGAAATAAGATTCCAAATTCCAAAAAGTAAATCCGTTTAATAGTTGTGACATGTGTAAATGAAAAGCATTTCAAGGCAGAAGCACCCTGAAGACATCTTGATAGCCTGTGATTTGTATATCTGTTCACCCAAAGAACACTGTAAAGTAAGTAAACTTTCATCGTGTATATACAGTGATATAATTTTTAAATGCTGAATATTTCAGCGTATATGCACATCATAGTACTTATGATGTTATCGGCAAGTGCTTTGCGTGTAAGTGCAAGCGTTTGCGTCTGCTATTCTGCATTAAACGGTGGACAGAGACACGTTTTGGCTTGCTAGTTCTTTTTTATTCTATCACCTATTGAACCCTTTTGGTAAGTTATCCTCAAACTACAATTATTAGCATGCACCCCTTGCTGTTGCATCAGATCATCTTTGGTAATCTGTAGTGGCAATCACATGAACAGTCATAACTCTAAAATATGCCGCAAACCTCTTTCATTTAATTCCGAAGCACACATTAAGAGTTATTGCTAATTGCGGTTTCAACGTTCAATTTGGTTCTCATGATCTTCCTCGTCACGTGACTGTTTCAATAATTTCGCCTTTATAATGTATGTTATAAATTTAACCTTGATAGCTCTTATCCTCCTGAATATTGTATTTTGAAAGACCAGTGGTGTATTTTATAAGTTCTCTAAGACTTAAAAATATTACCTGATCTTTTGCATGTATTTTATTTTATAAATTACCTAACTAACATATTTATTACAGAGAATTATCAAGAAATTATATCTATTTAAGTTGATTGAGAGTTTCAAATTCATTTTAATATTCATATTTTGCAGAATCAAACATTATTTCAGTATTATTTAAAAAACTCACTGGTATTAATTGTAGAATTTTCGTACCTTACAAACCATTAGTATTTACTTTTGAATGCAAGTATTTTTTCTTCTGATAAAATAATATACCCAGACTAATATATTTTTACTGAAAGATAGTATCTCACTAAAATATGATGAAGTTATACAAAGTATGTAAAAAGCTCTTCTAATTTAAAATGTTATTTAGTTCATGCATGGCTACATGTATCCCTGCGGTTTTTGTAATTCGTAAATGACAACTATTTGAAAGATATCATGTTTAACACTAATGTCATTCAAATTAGATCACTATGAATATATATTTTTACTAATAATTTTAGAAATAAAGAATTATTGAGTGAAAAAAATCAAATAATTGGGTGAAAAGGTTGTTTTTTCTAAAGATTTTAAACTGTACATGAGTTAGCTCAATTCAAATAAATAAATAAATTTGATAATATTATGTATATAGTATTTTAGTAAAATAAACAAATTTACGGAGGTGGCCAATGTAGCAACCTAACAACAAAAATTATCATAGTGGGTTGCCATTTATTATAAAAGGAAGTTTTTCCCAAAAATCACCTACATAACTTTTAATAATATCTACTGTTTCCCTTCACTTTACCATGCCGATTTCTCCACAGAAAAATTCTCTGAGATAATCTGGGGGGGTGGGGGTGGGATTATGTTCTTTTTCTTTATTTGCCTTTTTTAAATACTTTCAAAAAAATTCACTTTCTATATTTAAAATACGTTACTAAATTTGTTTCTATTCGGTTATTTCTCTTGTTAATACTATTTCCACAGTGTATTTGATACATATACATGTATATCCCTTTTGATAGTGAAAACCATTTTTGTTATTACATAGTTAAAATATAAAAATTGTTACAAAATTATAGATATTTGCGAAATTATTTTTTTACAAGCACTGTTTGAGTTTAGGCTGTTAATTTTATAAGCTTATTTCATAATAATATAATAGACATGTGATTATATTAAAAGATTACACATTTTTCATAAAAAATATAATTTTATTACTGCATGTATGATGTATTTTATCAGGGTATTATTTTAATTTTTTCAGTTTTTTTAACAAAATTTTGCACAAATTACCAGGAATTATTTTTTCCCAGGAAAATGCTTTAAAAATGAAGTTTATGTTATATGACTTGTAAATTATATATTTTTTGGAAATACTTTGAAATTGCATTGTTTTTAGAATGCTTTTCAGTACTTTGATGTAAAGTTACTTATAAGTTGTTTTTTCCCCAAATAGTTATTGACATAATTTTTATGTTACTCTATACGATATAATTTTATAATATTATTTCCCGTGACTATAACGTATAAATTTTAAGATTAAAATATTACTTCAGTAGTTTTCTTTGATGTGAGCATTACGTTTTTTTTCCTTTTAACTGAGCGCTATTTTTTAAAAGAAAGAATAAAAAATATTCGTGGTGATTCAAATTTTTTGTATTTCTATTTTTTCTTGCTATTATTTAAACATTTTCAAAATATATATAGGGATAGCAAATAATTTTTATTTAAAAAATGTATGGTTTAAGAAAAATGAACGAGAATAAGGAATTAAAATTTATAAACAAACAAGAGCAAGTGAAACCAGAACGAACAAAATAAATTAAGAGTAATGATGAGTTTTTAGAAAGTAATTTCTTTTACTTCTGATAAAAATGAAATATGATTTTCGAGTAGTATTTAAACATTAAATTACATATTCCCCATTTGGGCTTAACACTTCTTGCTATCTTTCAGGTAATTGCATGGACAAGGAGATAAAATGTCTGATATTTGATGGCAAAAAAACTGTCCCTAATTTTTTGAGGTTTTTATTTGAAGTAAAAATTTTTGTAAATAAAAATATTTTGTGGAAAAGTAGCAACTAATATTTCGCTGGTCCCAGATATGTAGAATATGGTGGGTGTAATATACATACCTTTATTCTGTAAATACGTTTGACAAGTGCATAAGATATTAAATTAATCTTGGTTGAATAATATATCTTTTCTATTAATCCTTTATGGACTTTCCAGTTTGAGTGAATTATTTTATTTTGTTCAGTTGATGACACTACACTTTAGAATCAATCGTGATATTGCCCTGTAAGAGCTAAAAGTATCCTCTTACCACCCACGAACGGCAAATCAATTTTTTTTTACATTGGTTTTTAAAACATTGACCCCGGGTTTTTCCCCCTTCCGATTCTTTGGGCTTAACATTGGCGTAGAAGCCCATTTCTCGTACTCAGTAACGATTTCTTCAGAAATAACTTGTTTTCTCAACATGTGTGAAGTAAACCATACATGTCCATGCAACGAGAGTAAATTGCGTTCATTAAGAATATATAGAACAAATATGTCGAGTTTCTCGAAAATAAAAAGAGGTGTTTCATGTGACCATGAATAGTAGAATTGAATAAATTTAATCTCTCAGCTATTAGGAGTTATCTTACAGTTATTTCAACCAACACAAATGCCTTTATTTTGCCTTCTTCAACTTCAACTGATATTTCAGAACATGATGTATCTTTAGCATTAAAGCTACAGGGATAAAACTATATAACCTGTTCTGGTACTGTCATTCTGTCAATATATATTATGCATACACATGAAATATTATTTATTTATTTTTTGCGTGAAGATTTTACCTGCTTCATGATTTTATCACTTCGCTAGTCAAAAAGTAAATTAAGCTGGAAATGCTGAATTTCGACATTTTCATAATAGATAGAGCATTGGACATTGTACGGAATCAAATAAATTTTTTCACAAATGGGCCGTGCTGTGTTACTTTTCAAAATATATTAAGACAATGAATGATCTTAAAAATGAAATGAGTTGCAAAAAATACAATTGAATCTTTTGTTGAGAATAAACAGAATTAAAATCCAAACAGGCCAGTATATATACAAATTTTTTTATTAATATATGGATTAATAGGCATATTTATTAATGTAAACATGGCTTACATTCAGAACAATGTTTCTGAAATAAAATAAATATAAAATTCCTTAAATTGGCTTATATTTACAACAAAAATACTCGAATATAAAAGTTAAATTTGAGCAACTATTCAAATTTTGCCTTAGAATTTAAACTTTGTCTTTTTTATTGATTTTACAAATATACTTTTCTGTTGCTAAATTTTTTTCCAACACCCCAATCAAAGGGTATTTATATATTTTTTTTCATATTTCTAAAAAAAAAAAAATTTTTTTTCTTTAAAAATTATATAATAGTAGTTTCATCAAATATTTTATCAATGTATACCCCTTTTTTAAAGATAAATGATTCCATACGCATTTTGAAAAGGGTTTGGCATCTGATTTCTTAAGCGTGTTTATGATAATGACGCTCAACCCATAAACTAGACGAATTTTTCCGGGGAAAATTTTCCCTTTATTTTTTAAAAGATGCGCACTAAAAAA
>BMAV01010534.1:0-33293 GCA_019973955.1 Trichonephila inaurata madagascariensis | reverse complement strand
ACCAAAATGACCCATTTCACTCGAAATTTGACCAGGAATCTAAATCTGGTCTCCGTTTTATGAAATATCTGTAAATCTTTTTTAAAAATGAACACCTGGAAAAAACCGACCTATTTGGCTTGAAAGCCAACTTACCGACCGATTTAAAAAAAACGAGTGTCATTCGAACGGGGAGACTTTCCCAAACCTAAAGAAACTTAAAACATTATCCTGCAATTAGTAGAACTCGAGTTATTGCACTTTGGTAATGCATTTCTATGACAAGTATCAGAAAAACACCGAAATAAAAAGTAAAAATGTTTTAATTGCGGTATTATCCTTTTCGAAGCGTTTCTCTTTCAAATGGGCTTAATTGCAACTCTTTTCCATGTGTTTGGGTCATTTTCTTGTCTTCCTCCAATTCTTACCAAACTTAGTTTTTCTTTAAAGAATTCAACGCTGATCACGAATATGTATGGCGCTTGTCGAAATTCCAGTTATTTCAAAAGTTATGCACAACTGTTTCTTTGAAATTCGTCCCCTCTTTCAATAGTCTGTTTCAGTGACATGCCCACCACTTTTTTTTTTTACCCTAAAAACTTACCAGAGTGACCCATTTCACTCCAAATTTGACCAGGAATCTAAACGTAGTTTCTGTTTTACGAAATTCCTGTAACTCTTTTTAAAAAATGAAACACATTCTTGAAAAAACCGACCTATTTGGCTTGAAAGCCAACTTACCGACCGATTTTAAAAGTCCGGCCACTTCTCACCAAACTTAGTTTTTTTTGCACAGAATTCAACTCTGATCATGAATATGTATGGCGCTTGTCGAAATCCCAATTATTTCAAAAGTTATACCAACTGTTTCTTTGAAATTCGTCCCCTCTTTCAATAGTCTGTTTTAGTGACATGCCCACCACTATTTTTTTTAACCTAGAAACTTGCCACACAAAGTGATTCATTTCACTTGAAATTTGACCAGGAATCTAAATCTGGTCTCCGTTTTATGAAATTTCTGTAAATCTTTTTTAAAAATGAAACACCTGGAAAAAACCGACCTATTTGGCTTGAAAGCCAGCTTACCGACCGATTTTAAAAAAACGAGTGTCATTCGAACGGGGAGCCGTTCACAAACCTAAAAAAAAAATTTTAATTGCGGTATTATCCTTTTCGAAGCGTTTCTGTTTTAAATGGGCTTCATTGCAACTCTTTTCCGGGTGTTTGGGTCATTTTCTTGTCATCCTCCAATTCTTACCAAACTTAGTTTTTCCCTACAGAATTCAACGCTGATCCCGAATATGTATGGCGCTTGTCGAAATTCCAATTAGTTCAAAAGTTATGCCCAACTGTTTCTTTGAAATTCTTCCCCTCTTTCACTAGTCTGTTTCAGTGACATGCCCTCCACTATTTTTTGTTTACCCTAGAAACAACAAAATGAAACATTTCACTCGAAATTTGACCAGGAATCTAAATCTGGTCTCCGTTTCATGAAATATCTGTAATTTTTTTTTAAAAATGAACACCTGAAAAAAACCGACCTATTTGGCTTGAAAGCCAACTTACCGACCGTTTTAAAAAAACTAGTGTTATTCGAACGGGGAGCCGTTCCCAAATCTAAAGAAACTTAAAACATTATCCTGCAATTAGTAGAACTCGAGTTATTGTTCTTTGGTAAAGAATTTCTATATGACAAGTATCAGAAAAACCCCGAAATAAAAAGTACAAAAATTTAAAGTGCGGTATTATCCTTTTCGAAGCGTTTCAAATAGGCTTAATTGCAACTCTTTTTCGTGCGTTTGGGTCATTTTTTTGTCTTCCTCCAATTCTTACCAAACTTTGTTTTTCTTTAAAGAATTCAACGCTGATAACGAATAGGTATGGCGCTTGTCGGAATTTCCAATTAGTTCAAAAGATATGCCCAACTTTTTATTTAAAATTCGTCCCCTCTTTCAATAGTCTGTTTCAGTGACATGCCCACCACTATTTTTTTTTTACCCTAGAAACTTGCCAAAGTGATCCATTTCACTCGAAATTTGACCAGAAATCTAAATCTGGTCTCCGTTTCACAAAATTCCTCTAACTTGTTTTAAAAATGGAACAGATTCTTGAAAAAACCAACCTATTTGGCTTGAAAGCCAACTTACCGACCGTTTTTAAAAAACCTACTAATTCTCACCAAACTTAGTTTTTCATGCACAGAATTCAACTCTGATAACGAATATGTATGGCGCTTGTCGAAATTCCAATAAGTTCAAAAGTTATGCCCAACTCTGTTTCTTTGAAATTCGTCCCCTCTTTCAATTGTCTGCTTCAGTGACATGCCCAGAACTATTTTTTTTTATCCTAGAAACTTACCAAAGTGACCCATTTCACTCGAAATTTGACCAGGAATCTAAATCTGGTCTCCGTTTTATGAAATTCCTGCAACTTTTTTTTAAAAATGAAACACCTGGAAAAAACCGACCTATTTGGCTTGAAAGCCAACTTACCGAACGATTTTAAAAAAACCGGGTGTCATTCGAACGGGTAGCTGTTCCCAAACCTAAAGAAACTTAAAACATTACCCTGCAATTAGTAGATCTCGAGTTATTGCACTTTGGTAAAGCATTTCTATATGACAAGTATCAGAAAAACCCCGAAATAAAAAGTAAAAAAAATTTAATTGCGGTATTATCCTCTTCGAAGCGTTTCAAATGGGCTTAATTGCAACTCTTTTCCGTGCGTTTGGGTCATTTTTTTGTCTTCCTCCAATTCTTACCAAACTTAGTTTTTCTTTAAAGAATTCAACACTGATCACGAATATGTATGGCGCTTGTCGGAATTTCCAATTAGTTCAAAAGTTAT
Organism: Trichonephila inaurata madagascariensis; assembly: GCA_019973955.1. NCBI lineage: Eukaryota > Metazoa > Arthropoda > Arachnida > Araneae > Nephilidae > Trichonephila > Trichonephila inaurata. The sequence goes on along the minus strand of BMAV01010534.1, from coordinate 30,467 downwards.
GCCCAACTGTTTCTTTGAAATTCGTCCCCTCTTTCAATAGTCTGTTTCAGTGACATGCCCACCACTATTTTTTGTTTACCCTAGATACTTACCAAAGTGACCCATTTCGATCGAAATTTGACCAGGAATCTAAATCTGGTCTCCGTTTCATGAAATTTCCGTAACTTTTTTTTAAAAATGAAACATCTGGAAAAAACCGACCTATTTGTCTTGAAAGCCAACTTACCGACCGATTTTAAAAAACCAGGTGTCATTCGAACGAGGAGCCGTTCGCAAACCCCAAGACACTTCAATAATCTTTCATTCAAGATTGTAAAGCAATTTCGAATTCAGTAATTTCTTTTGCTATCTAAAACATTTTTCAGAGGAAGAATAAATCTTGTTTTGTTTCAAATTTAAAAGACAATGCTTTTCTTTGTTAGAATAAAGTATAACTATTCAAAAAGCAGAGATTAATGTTAAATTTCTTAAATACTGTAGTATTATAAATCCTAAAAAATCATAAGAACGCAAAAAAAATTCCCCAATAATTAGCATTAAGATTTAAAAATTAATGGGAAACAATGATAACTCCTCACATGAAAAAAAAATATATACGAAGCTAACTAAATCTTATTTATCGAGGGAATTAACTATTTGTTTTTTGGTTTTTAGAAATGACTTTACAAACTGATCAAATACTTGAAAATTAAAACAATGATTTTCTGGGTTTCTTGAAATCATATTTTTTGAAATTTCTAATTTTTATTGAAAATAGAATGGAAATTAAAAAAAACGAAATTAATGAGAATTTTGAAGTGTTGTTGAGATTTATGTTAAAAGAATTTATGCAACAATTTACATACATCTACTAAATATTTCAAATCCTGAAAACATTTTGTTTGTGTGACATTTCTTTTTCAAGCTATCAGGTTTAAAAAAAATTGAACAAAAGAGAGTTGTTTAGATTGGATCATATGAATTTTAGATTAATGAGAATTATTATTTATAAAGAGCTGTAGGACAAAGTATGATATGAAAATTAGGAGAAAATTTGTTAGCTTTCAGATATTTTTTCGAAGTTGACAATTCTAATTAAAAATGAAATGAATAAAATTTTATTTCACAGTATACCACTAGTAATATAATTTTTATAGCCTTGACTAACGAACACTCATTTTTCCACAATATTCTCACTTGAATTTATGTAAAATTTATTCAGATAAGTATAAAGAATGCTGTAACTCGTTTATAATTTTTAAATATTGTGAAAGCCTTCTTTTTCGATTTTAAACACTTCAATACTTACGTGCTTACAAAGGCAGCTGATTTTTCTCAATTTGCTTGTCCTTATGGCTCAGGCGTTTTTCGTACTTGTGTATTATCGCAACGTACTGGCGATATTATATGAAACGAAGGACCTGGTTGCCAATTCAGCGCATACGACACATAAGAAATCGGGGTTGCCAACTTAGCTATTAATAGAGTTGGCGATTGTAACGATAATTCATAAGTACCGTTATTTTCGATATTTGGCTTTTTCTCGTTCATTTGGCTTTTTAAAGATGTTCTATCAATATCATTTTCTTTTAGAGATAATCAGGTTGTAGCTGTTTACTTACTCATCAGATACCAGGAGACTTCTGAAAAGAATATATGTTATTTCCCAAGTAATATTTATATGTTCATCTTCAAGCACAGAACTTGTCGATATATTATCCCTTTATTATCTCAGTAACACAAATAATTCCGTCTATGGGAAAATTCCCAGTACCATTATATCATTTTTTTCACACTGTATGTTTCTTCTTGTTATGTTTACGAAGCAAAAACATTTAATGCAACATTTGTAGAGATAAGAAAGGATAATTTCTGTCTTAGTTGTTGCGTCAGTCGTGATTATTTCGACTCTTGATGTCAATCCCTTTCACTCTAAGTGTAATTTTTTTTCTTGTTTTCTTTGTGGATCTTGAAACTTCGCCTTCAATTTTTTTTTCAGATTTAAGGCTGTTTTTACACGTATTTTGTGATTGCTTTTGAAAGAATCCTGTAGGTCCCTGTGAGGTCCCTGTGTGGGTCCCTGCCTTACATCTGTGGGGAATATTATCGTAAAAATTAGAAAACCTTGAGCATTTTTTTATGAGAAATGCAAATTTGGTTGATTTCTGCTCTAATGGTATATAGTTGTACTTTCATTCTTGCTTTCAATTGACAATTTCTCCTGATCTTAACATTCCTTGAAGGTGGATAACGGTTTTGAGAAAAAAGAATTCATTTTGTCCGAGTATGTGCAAAGATAACCAACTGTGACAAAAAATTAATTCAATATCCTACGTTACCAAACAACTATTTAAGATTTTTAAGATTACATCTTTTAACATAATAAATATCAAGTTTTACGAATTAAAATTAAACTTCACTAAAGAAATAATCACGCAACTAGCAAAATATCGAGAATTTTATATTAAAATTTTCAAAGATGAACTCAGCTACAAAAATCGTAAAGCCATGAATTAGTTCCAGGCACTGAAAGCAAAATGTGTCCAGAGTTCACCTAAAATATTGGAATTACTTTTCTGTTTTCTTTTATTCTTCAAGTTAGGAATTTGTTGTAATCAAAATACTCCGGAATTGGAATCTGAGCTCTTGCTTGACTAGTTTCATCTTTTTTTTATAGAATTTGTAATCGATATTTTGCATTTAGTCTCTTGTTAACTTCAGTCTTCTTCGATTGACCTTTGTTTGGTTAATTTCTTTTATCTTTTTTGTACGAGGTGCCTTTTTACTAGAGTACCAATGAGATGCATGGTAATCTTCTTTCTAGGCTTCAATTACGTTCTTCCTTGCATCCAGGAAGTGGTGGAGTATTTGGTATCATACATACTTTACATAGAGGAGAACCGGATGGTAAAACAATTCATTTAGGCTTAGGTAGACCAGAAGATGCTAGAGATTTCAGATTATTTAAGATCAGAGCTAGAATCTAGTATGAATCTTATGAAAAATCTGCTTCGTAACATTACTCAACGTTCCTCTATATCAAGAATACTCAACCTTTCTCCCCGCATTGCCACATACATGGGGCAGGTATTTCACGTTTTAGTCATGATGATAGTGAAGAAAACACTCAAGAACCAAAACAACGTAGAACAAAGCAAAATTGATCAAAAGTTTAAAAATTATTTTTGTCCCTAACCGGTTGATTCAAAGTTAGTGTGACCAATTTCAAAAGCATATAACAATTTATGGTGAATTTGTATCGTTTTACTACTGTGATTTTATTTTAAAAATGAAATATTTAAGGTTTCCGACTACGTTCGGAACCGTGATTTTAAAAAAAGGGCATAAATGGATAATTTTCATGACATTTAGTGTCCCTTAGATTATAATACATGTAAAAAATTGTTTTAAGGACATTATGACAAAAAAAAATATTTAAATACAATATTTTGCAAAAAATTAACTTAGAATAACCTTTTTTTTAAAACATTCTCCTTTTATAAAAAATGCTTCTATAAAAATAATACTTTGCTTTTATAAAGACTTCTCCAGAGAGTCTAAACTAAGAGTTTTGAAAACTTCACATTATTTTCAGAGTTACTAACAATTGAAATAATTATCGTCGTTTTCTTTCTTAAAATTTTTACCCTTTGTTGTAGTAAAATATGCATAAATTCACTTCTAAGTTATATATTTCAAAAATTATAGTTCAGCCTCTGTACAGAGGTCTGAGCTATATACAGGCAAACTATTATTATAATAGAAGCATTTCTCATAAAAGGAGAATGTTTTGAGAATTGGTTATTCTGTGTTAATTCTTTGTCAAAATATCGTACTTAAACAATTTTTTATTGTTATAATATTCTTAAGGCAATTTTATATAGGTTTTCTATTCTAAGTGATACTAAGTATCATAAATATTATTATCCATTTAAACGCTTTTGCAAAATCACGGTTCCGAAAGTAGTCGGATACCTTAAATTACTAATCTAACCATTATTATTAGTGGGAGTAAATTCTAGTACCGAAATCGAATCTTCAGACCCGGAACCAAATTTTAAAGCTTTTGAAGGATGGTTGTTAAAATTCAATTATAAATAAAACATTTAAAAATAAAAAAATACAGTTTTCTATTGTATTATTTTCAAAACTTTAAAACGAAATAAAATTTATCTCGCAATGAAAAGCTCCAGGAAAAAAATGTGAACGAAAGGAAGTCCTTAATGGAAAAAAAAAGAAAAAAAAAAGACTTGAAAATAACTCTCGCTGTGGAAAATCCTCCGGCTCAAAGAACTTTGGCAAAGAAACTACAGGTATCGCAATTGACACTTTGTCGTCAGATAAAGTAAGCTGGCTATCGAAAGATTAATAAACCAATCTGTCAGCAAATATCTGCAAAGATCGTAGAAAAACGAAGAAAACGGTCTTGGCCCCTGTATTTAATATTACGCAAACGTATATACATAACATGTATCACTTCGGATAAAACACTGTTTCATCTGTAATACACAACTGGCTAAACGAAGATGCAACATATTTCACTTAAAAAGCATCGCCAAGACGCAGCTGTTTGGAAAAGGCAAGTTAGCTATCTGGTGTTATGGTATGGGTGGAAAGGCTTAACAAAATCATTTTTTGTGTAGAACCGAAGGGTCAGATTGATGCTACGTATTATCAGCAAAGGCTTTGAAGCCCGTAATCAAAGAATGTAATTTACCTTCGAGGTAAGTTTTTTTTAAATAAGATTCTGCACCAAGTCATCCTGCCAAATAAACCACGACTGGGCTCCTTGTGAATACTTTTTATGGGGATGGTTAAAAAACAAATTAAATGGATGTACAAGTAAGAACACTTCAAGGGCTTCAAAAAACAATCAAAGAGGTAATTAGAAAATTTCCCTCAAAAATGTTCGAGAAAGCTTTTTTGGATTGGCTAAATGTTTACTCTTAAAGTGTATTATGCGTAAGGAAGCTACACTGAAAATTTCAAGTAAATAACTTTATTCCATAAAAATTTATGATGCTCTGAAAATCTTCACATTATTTTTGAATCAAACGGTATTTTAATACTTTATTAAATTTTCTATCAAACATACACGAAAAAATATGTACTTTTATGCATTTTTAAAGTTAAGTAGTAATTTCAATTTCCTTTCATCCAGGACCAAGCTTCTTGTTTCTTTTTACTATAAAAAAAGGCAAATTGAAAGCAAAACTAAAGATTTTAATTGTTTGGTTCATAGAATTTTCCTCTAAATTTTTAGAGCATTCTTTTTAAGTATCGTAAAATCCGGTTTTTAACGCGCACCTATACTTTCAAGATGTATTTTTTTATTTTTAGGTATATTCGCAGTATAACGCCCCCCCCCCCCGTGTTTACGAAGAAGCCTGAAATGTATGTGTGCAATACTCTTATGTTTTGAAGTCCTTTATTCGAGGTATTATCCCAAGATTTTGAAAAAAATAGTGTACTTCTAGAACTTTAACCCCCTTTTTATAAGGAGTGTCGTTTCTTTCAAATAAACAGTATTACAATCTATGTAGTTGTCTAATTGTTCCTATGCTCTTCTTTTTTTTATTTTTAAAGCTATCGTTTTTATACCCGGCGTATAACGTGCACCCTTAGATTTTTATCTTAATTTTTGTGTTAAAAGTGCGCATTATACGCCGGAGTTTACGGTAATTGAATTTCTTCGTGCAATGGGCCATGGCAGGGCCACTCCTTAAAGACCGGCAGGCCACATGCGGCCCGGGATCTGCAGGCTCTGAGTATTACTACTGCTCTGTATGAAGCAACTTCCTTTTAAAACTCTTTTTTTAAAGAAGGAAGCAGATGCAATGACATCAAAAAAGTATGGAAGCAAAAATTCGTTTTGAAAATAATGTCTCATATCAGTATTAATAAAAATTATTTGTCAATTACATAATTTCTTTGTAACTTCAATAAATGAAAAACTACAGTTTCAGGAGTTCTAATACCCTCATTTAACCCTTCCTTCTAAACCTCTTTCCGCTCTGTTTCCAAATAAAGAACGCATTACTTCTTATTGCACACATTACTTGTCAACAAGAAAGGCAGACTTCTTTTCTATTCAGCGCTTGTCATCATTATTTCAATACTAAGGATACCTATTCTCTTGCTGATGGATTTTACAACAAAGATTTCTGTTTTTTTAACTTAGCAACAGACGTGACCTATCTGAAATTCGTGTTTGAGAATATATTTGCTAACATTTTGCGCTTCCTCTTCAATGGATTCTGTCAACGCACTTTCTTCGCGATTTTGTTGTTTGCATGAAATCTTTGATGCAAGCTATCAGAATTAGGTATTTACTATTTTGATCTGTTCATGAATAAAAAGAATTACAAATCTTAGGAATTTTGTTTGATGTATTATTGTGAGAGATGAGTAAAGATAAATAGGGGATAGAGTAATTTGGAAATAAACAATCTTTTCAACTTTGCGTACTTGTTTTGTGTGTTTTTGAAGAATACGAAAACATTATTGATAAATATTATAAGAATTATCTCTTGGCTGAAATGCGTTTTTTGCCCTTTCAGCATTTTCTTTGTTGTTTAACCTCTCTTTCTTCATATGTACTAGAAAATCCTTAATTTCCAATCGATTCTTTAACATTTTCTCCCAGAAATTTAAGCTCGTATCTAATTAATTCTAATGATTAATTGCATTTTTAATAATTTAAAAATAAAGCTTCGTTTTGAAAATTTTGCTATTTTAAAAAAAGTTTAAATTAATGGAAGGATATTTAAATAAAGGTATTCAGAAATATATCATAGCCTTATTGATTTTGCAACCGAAATGCAACAAGACTGAGCATTTATTATAATTGCATCGGTTTTTGTTGTCATATTTAATTAAATAAAAAAATTCAACTAAATAATTAAATTTAGTTTTTGTGATTGCGTTAATCACATTCTAAGCATTTACAGACCATGAATTTAATCACACATTTTAAATGATTATTTTTTCCTTTTTTCCTTTTTAGGGTAGCACTACAAACTGCACTTTAATTTTTAATACAGCGTTTCTCAAACTGTGAGGTGTGCTCCCTAAGGAAAAAGTAAACCCTACGTGGGGTAATAGGGGAGGGGGTGCGAGAGCATGTTGAAAAGTTGAAAATATAACATTATTTAAAAATATTGTTAATTTACTGAAATGAAGCAAAACAAAATACGTTCTGGCATAATAAAAACAAAATACTCATTTACACTTATATAATATAGTTATAAATGTATCAGTACCGCACAATGTATTTGATAATTAATTTAACAATACTAAGTTTAGAACGAGTTTAATAATTACCACTGACCCCATGGGCTTGTCATATATAAAACTGTATACAGAATTTAATACTTATCTTGATAATTTGTATGATCGTATTGTAACTTTTTGTCAAAGTACATTATTATTGAGTTCAGTATATAGTTACAATATGGAGGAAGGCGCGATGAAAATTATGATTCAAAATTGGGTCATGAGTATTGAAAGTTCGAGAAGCACTGTGTTAATATATGAAGTATATTTAGTCGATTTCTAGATTTTACTGGACTTGTGGTGATTTCGAATAAAAGCGAATGAAGAGACAAGCGACGTTCACAAGAATGAAAAATAAATGTTCTTCAATTATGATACATTTGTTTTACCACTATCCGTTGCCTACGTAACATACGTAGGAATAAATTCTATTTTGGTTCTCATTTTTATTAGTAGCCATCTTGGCAAATCAGTGTATCGTAACAGTTAAAAAATCTCCAATAAAGAAAAGAATGAGCTATTGGCTCAATTTGACACCATTTTTTTTTCTCCGTCTCCAAAAGCAGGGACTAAAACTACGTTATTACTGATGTATTGACTAAAAAATGCAAACTTTTTCGTACTCCTCACAAATACCTTCAAGTTTCGAAGAAGTATTTTTATAATTTTATAATATGTTACAAAAATTCAAAAAGTGATAATACCGTGTATGAGATACTGCATTTAAGAGAAAAAGAGACTATCACACAATCATTCATGACCAGATTTCTGAAATTATTAGACTTAATGATTTGAAATTAGCTGCGCATGTTTCTTTTGTTCAGTAAAGATTAGCTAAGAACGCGTTTTGACTCTCTTTATAGATAACATTTAAGCTGCAGACAAAATTTCTCGTTTTTAAGCTATTATAGCTGCGGATTTGGAAATTTGGCAAGCATTTTTCTTTTGCTAATTAGAGGTACCTTTATAGCAGAAATCATATCCCAAGAACGGTTTTCAGGGTTTTATACGTAAAGAATTCCAGTTTTGACTTTGAGACTTATTGTCTTGAAATTTGGCAGAAAGGGTTCTCTTGTTGTGTATAGATCTCCTAAAAATATGTTTTGTGGAAATTGATTTTCTCTTGGGCGGCTCCAATGGTACGTAAAAGTTAAATATATTTCTGTATAAAATTTCAAATCCTGACCTTTTTAACTCAAGACACGAAGGCTATGAGAATATTCGTGAATGCTATCGAAAGCTTAATACTAGAATTTGGATGTTAATAACTTAAAAACAATATGCAGTCATACAGTGCCATGAAATACCCAACGAAGTAGCTGGATCTATTTATATATTTGAAATTGTGTTATTAGATTTATAATTTTAAATACTTTCAGAAAATTATGTGTTCTAAAAGTACGAGTAAGAGACAAAAATGAAAACGAGAAAAATGGCTCTTATTTTTTTTCTTCCATTTGTTTTTATTGAATGACATTATATTCAATACTTTTGATTTTTTATTATTATTCAATTATATCATTTTCTCTCTCGCTATATATATATTTATATGCAGACAGATTACATATTTTACACAATTTTCTTTCGTAAAATAATTTTTATGTGTAATAAAATCGAACACGATGAAGCTAGTTCTTTTCGTATTGATCATTTTCTTTTTCGAAAACTTCATGAATAGTGCTGCTTATAATATAAAAATGTGAAAATATCACTTAATTTTTCATTTCCTACTATTAGCTCACTCTCTTTCTATATTTATTTATATATTTATCTTGTTCCAATTTTCAATCTTTAATAAAATACTTTCCATTCATCCAATCAAGTTCAAATAATTTTTTTTTTTAACTTATAGCGAATGACACGCGATGTTAATACAGTTTTTTTCAAACATTAATTCATTAATTAAAATTAATTAGTGGTTTATGTGTCGCCAATTTAGAATCGTCTCTTCTGTTGTAACAATATAACTGTTAAAACAAACGCAAAAGTTGGTGTTGAAAACCTGTTTTTCAGCCAAATCGGGTGTGCATTGTTACGACAATGCAGACAAATCATGCTCTTTTTTCCACAAAGAACAAATTATAAATTCATAAACATTATAGATTAAAAAAGTAATTATTCACACCTCTTTGTAAAATTAACATATGTTTACTTTATATATCTTACCCATCAAAAAAGGAAGTAAGAAAAAAAAACTGCAGGGAAAACAAGAAAAAAGAATGTCAAAGAATTCACTGTATTTTCAATATTAAGAACATAATTTTATACTAAAATTAATGAATTTTATAAGGGCATTTTATAATTTAAAGCAAACAAGTAATATTAAACATACATTATTTTATAATTATAACACGGAGATACAGGACAACTCCACTGAGGGGAAAGAGGATATCGAAGATGTTTCTTGTGAATTGGGAACGGGGGTTAAAGGTTGCACTTCTTGGATGAAACATCCAGAACTTTTGCTCTCGGTGAATTAGGATCTAATAAAACCAGTTCAAGGTTTATGAAAACCATAAAATGTGTTAAAGAGAGAAAAACTTGAAATTTTTTTCAGAAATACTTTAAAAAAAGGGAAAACAAAAATTGAATCACAAAAGAAAAAGCTCGTTATATGAAAAATGCACTTCGCTATAGAGAGGTTATTTTACGAAGAAAATCATGAAATGTTTAAGGTTCCAGGAAAAAGTTTTAGCTGTATAGAAAAATTCACAATATGGAGGTTCGTTATACATAGGTTCGACTGTATATTTACTTTTTATGTATCCTATTCAAATTTTTAATCGTTAAAAATACTTTGTATTCATGCATTCAAAGTAGGAATTGATGATTTTTTATTACTTGTCATTTTCAAGAATAAAAGGGAGATAAATAACGAACGCTTTGTTTCATTAATATGCATTTAATAACGATGATAATTTTTATAAGCTCATTGTTACTTTATTTGTCCAAATATTTTGCCACATTGTTTCACTATACATGAAAATAACATTGATACTTTAAATTTCAATTGTTTAACTTTTAATAGAATTCCTCTATGCATTATTTTTAGTTATCATTAATTGCTCTAATAATAATATTTGCAAAAAATGTGTTGCTAGTAAGTATCTTTTATATTTTAAAAGAAATCAATCGTAAAATTGTATCACTAAGAATTTAATTCATTTATTTTAGGAATAATACTAGGAACAATGGAATTTTGATATCAGTCCTTTATTAGATTAAGTTATGTAAATTTACATAGTTATTATATGTGTAGTATTAAAATCGGAAATAGAGAGATGGTTAAAACAATGTAATTCATGTATGATTTCTTAGACAATATTTTGAAAGTTTATGCAGCTATATTAAGATTGTAATGCAGTGATTCTCAAACTTTCACTATATGCTACCCAATCTTCGATCATACTTTTTATCACCCCCTCTTCCTTAATATAACAATGTAATCAATTCAATAACACTATATTTTGATTCTAAAGCTACAATATGACTTCAACCTCTTAAGCACCACCGACGTATATAAACGTATCATTCAACCAAAACCATAATTGCTCCTGACGTATATATACGTCTTTCCGAAGTACGATCTTTTCTGTGTACTGCTATCCATAACATTATTCCGAAGGCTTTGGAATGCAATAAAATGACCTTGACGGTGTTTGCAAAGGATTTACTTATTTCATAGAATTTGCTTATTTTTCCTTTTCTCACTCCTCCTTCCAGTCCCCGATATATCACATACGCGCGTACGTGGAAAACGGTGGCATTGAGGAAGGATTTGCGTAACTCTTAACCGCCAGTTAAGGGATTAATTATAAACTGTACAAATTATCAAGATAAGTGTTAATTTTTGTATTCAATTTTTTGTATGACAAACACATGGGGGCACTGGTAATTTTTAAACTTTTTCTTAACTTAGTATTGTTAAATTCATTATAAAATGCATGGTACAGTACTGATACATTTATAAGTGTATTATATCAGTGTAAATGTGTATTTATTTTTTATTATATCAGAATGTATTTTGTTTGCTTACCTTCTATAAATTAATAATTTGTTTAAATTATCTTTTGTTTTCGACTTTTTTAATATGCTTGTGCCCCAATTCTAGAGTTATCAGGCCCCCGTAGAGGGGTGCACCCCACAGTTTGAGAAACGCTGCTGTAATGGATGGGCTATCCCATCTATTAGTGTACGACAGTTAAAAGGAAAATTAGCCATAGTCAAAACAAACACAATTTATTAACAAATCTCAACAACCCATATTAGGAAATGCATCGTAAGATAAATAGGAGAGAAAATATGAGGTAGACGAGAGAATTGAATACTTTAATTATTAATCGAATAACTTACTCTGGGACGTTCTAGCAATACACTTTCTAAATATTTTAAATTACGTTCTAAGTTAATCTAATTCAATCCGACGCTTTTCCAATTTAAACATCTAATTGACCAAGTCATCAATCTTAAATATTAAGCAAATAATCAACGAATCACTCTCGACTAGCTTTACTTTAATCACTAACTACTCTGTCCTTTAGCTTCTAACCTCTATCCCTCTCAAAGCTAAAAGTTAATGCTTTTATATGAGCCTTGATTTGCATAAGTCACGTCTTCTTCTTCGGGAGAATGTTTTCAGTAGAATAATATTTAAAGAAACAGTTTTACCTCAAGAAGATTAGTAGGAAGTATGTGAATATACCCGTTACAAGCCTAATTATAAAACTGATAATTAATAACATACATTAATGCCCTCCGAACTTACACGATAGGTGGGAGAGTGTGATAACCACGCAATTCGAATTTGCTTAAGTCGGGATATAATTTCACATATAAATACATATAAATTATAACCATTTGGGGTGACGATGCAAAATAATAATATAGAAAAAAATGTTTAGTATAAATCTTAGATAACGCAAATACATAATCTCAAACCAAAGTTATTTTGATGTAGAAAGTTTAATGAATTCCAACAAGTAGTCTGCCCGCTCAAAGAATGTTTTTTATCCTTTAAAATTTCCTCGCAGCATGCTAAGCAATTTTTTATTCTTTATTTTGTTGAAAAAACAAGTAATATAATTTTTTTTTAAAGTCAATTCCTTTTTAGATCAACAAAGAAAATTTTTATTTTATATAACAACTTTTTATTAAATAGTTACAATTAATATAAATATGTATAAACACATGATTGAATCACAACATTAAGCGGTAATCCATTTTTATTAATTATCATTAAAGTATCGTATTGTCATCCAAAACAATCGTGTCTATAAAATTTCTGTTCAAATAAATGCTTTAAAACGTAAGAAAATACCATTTCGAGTTTTGACACAAGTTGCCAAAAAGGGTCGCTGAGTCGCCAAAAAATGATGCCGACGTGGCTGTATTTGTAATTTTTTGAATAATTAGTTTTAATCAATTAGTTTTTATTAATAATAATTAAATTACTGTATTTTCATCCAAAATAATCCTGTATAAAAAATTTCAGCTCAATTGAGAGCTTTAAAATGTATTTTATTAACGATTAAAAATTCCACGAAGATAAATAAATAAATATATAGAGAGTGTGAGCTAATAGTAGGAACTGAATACACTCATCGTTAGGATCTGTATTCTCTAAAATTTGTAGCTCCTTTTCTATTAAACTGGAGGCTTCTGTCAAATTCCCAACCATCATTCGGTCTTCTGTGTGTGACAGAAGACTCAATTTCTTCTATGTCTTGTTCTTGCTTATGCATTTCTATGAGTTCATCAAATGTCATCTCCTGTTTGTGGGAATCCAAAAGTTCTTAAAAGAAAACACTATCCACTTCTGAATTTATTTACCTGGCAAGATCAAAAGCTTCTTAAAGCACATTACGAATTTCAATACTTTTTTTTTCTAAAACAAAAGTTGAATCAACGAGAGTTGAAAATCGTGTATCTCCAGGTTCACTTACGATGGGGTAACGTAAGTCGAGGTATTACTGTAATTCTTTTTCTGAATCTGAAGCTAAATAAAGTAACAAAATTTACTTTTTAAGATTAATGAATTCAAAAATTGAATTGTACGTAAGCAAATATGATGTCATGCCTTGGGATTAAATATGTATCTGTATAAATTCACAGAAACTCATAAAGTTTAAAAGTTATGCTCCTATCAGCAGCATACAATTTATTAAAAACCTTTCAGATTCTTAGAAACTTTTTACATTTGAATTTATTTGATACTGTATTATTTTCTAAAACTTTTACTAAGTTATAAGTGTGTTTAAATACAGTTTCTTGAGTGCATTTTTATGCGATATACACGTGACATTCATGATTACTGACATTCATAGTAATATAAACTGTGACATCACTTAAAGTAAACACGATTTATAAACGAAAACATATAGTTTCATACGATTTGAATACATTAGATACAGTAATGTATCACAGAAGTGAATACTTTAAGCAAATCGATATTCGTAGTGTGTAGTAACATGCCTATTTATATAATTAGACATCTAAAATGTTTTGAAAAATTGTTATATTAAGAATGTAGATTTATAATTATATAACTGTTGGAATTAAAAAAATATTTCAATAAATTTGTCTCACAATTCAAAAATTCTTCAATTCAATTTTTTTTTCCGTTTAAGATATCCGACTACGTTCGGAACCGTGATTTTAAAAAAGCGCATAAATGGATACTTTTCATGATATTTAGTGTCACTTAGATTAGAATACATGTATAAGATTGTTTTAATGAAATTCTGACAAAAAAAATTATTTAAATGCAATATTTCGGCAAAAAATTAACTTAGAATAATCTTTTTTCAAAATGGTCTCCTTTTCTGAAAAAGGCTTCTATTAAAATAATATTTTGCCTGTATATAGCTCAGACCTCAGTACAGAGGCTCAACTAGAATTTTTGAAAAATTCACATTATTTTCAGAGTTACCACCAATTAAAATAATTCTCGGCATTTTTTTCTTAAAATTTCCCCCCTCAATTGTCGTAAGACATGGATAAACCCACTTCTAAGTTATATATTTCAAAAATTCTAGTTGAACCTCTGTACAGAGGTCTGAGCTATATAAAGGCAAAATATTATTGTATAACAGAAGCATTTTTCACAAAAGGAGAATATTTTGAAAATGGGTCATTCTATGTTCATTTTTTTTCAAAATAGTGTACTTAAATAATTTTTTATTGTAATACTATTCTTAAAACAATTTTATATACATTTTCTAATCTAAGTGACATTAAATATAAATATTATCCATTTATACTCTTTTGCAAAATCACGGTTCCGAACGTAGTCGGATACCTTAACTAAATTATTTTCCGAATCTAGTTTATGATGCTACAATACATTAAAATTAATATTTATTTCCTCTATATATTATCTAGATTATCAGTTTGTTCTTTCTTTTTGATGATCGGCTATAAGAAAAATAACAAAAGAGAATTAAGGAAATTTTAGTGTTTGTGGTATCTTGGTTATAAAGTCTCGGTAGCCTTAGAATTGCGCAGCCTCTGATACTATTCCACCTAAAACTATTTTGTTGAATAATCCGTGTGGTTGCCATTTCTTAAATCTAACACTTAAATATTCGATTATCGTGCAAGTTTGAGATTTAGTTTCAATTCAGATAAGTTTGATAGATTGATTCTATTTGAAAATTAATTATCTTTGGATAATCTATTGCAATGTATAATATAGAGATAGTCAAAAAAATTGTGTTGTTCCTTAATAACGATCGATTCTTTCCAATCCAGTGTGTGTTGTTTTCTGATGTACACATTTATCACAACATGCGACGCCATCATTCGTTCTATTCCATCCAAAAACCCATTCAAAGAAAGACGGTATCGAAGAAGTCCTGAAAGATCTGAGAGAAGAGAGAGATTGGACATGTATTCAGAGTATAGAAATGCACAATCCACAAATATTTAAGCCGAATTTGAGAATGATATCACTCGTTTCTAATCACGCTTTAAATTTGGAATGATCTAATATTGAACAGTGCATGTTTGTAATGTTAATTTATGTTATATGGAAAATCTAAAAGAGTATATCATGTTAAATATTTTTTGCAGTATTAAAATAGTATATTGTTTTTTGATGTATTAATGTTTAGTTTGCTGTGAAATTTACCATCTTAGGATATTTATCGAAATGTTTATTTATTGTGGTGAGTAACCTAAGAGAGAATCTGATTAAATCAATTTTTTTTGTGTGCAAGTGTGTTATATACATAATGTTATAGAGATTACCAATTTATTGTTATCAAAGAATTTTATCAACTCATGTTATATTTTAACAAGGATAGAATTATTTTTTCCTTAGATGTAATTTTTATTTCGGTTTGAGAACATATAACTCATGACCTGAACATTGTATTAATTATTTTCCCTCCAATTCAATGGATAAATTCTGTCAACAAAAGTTTAATAAAGCACTTTTATGATAATAAACCCAATAAATGGTCGTAACATATATTCAATATAACCAATAGCAGTGATACTGAACGTTATTGTATTAGGTTTTTTTACCATTGGGCTACATTTTAGTAAGTTAGCCCTTGTAAGTACGGTCCAAATGTAAGAGCAATTTCTTGGTGGCACCGTCTAGTAGCGTCCTTGCTACCAAATTTGGACGCTTGAATTAATTTTTAATTCAAACTCTCGTCAAATGCTAAATATTGCCGTGAGCACAAGAGACAAATTGATACTCAAGTGATTTTTTACATGCCACATAATCATATTAAATGCATACCTATGATCTATACCTATATTTATCGACTCAAGCCGGGATCGAACCCGCAAACTTGAGCTCACGAAGCGGGCACAGTCACCGGAGCCGACATAGAAAATCTCAACTCTTGGAAATATCGACGACAGAAACTTATGTATTAATTAAATCAGAAAGTTAATATATGGTAATAAATGATTTAAAATTCAATATAAAGGGTGTAAATTTATGATCAAATAATCTTTTTCTTCTGTGATAAGAATGATTTTTAAAAAAGTACCTCCAAATATACTAAACGTGTTATCCTTTATATGCTTCTAATTTTTTTTGTGAACACGAAAAAATTGCTCAGAATAAAGCAAAAACTCTATGTATTTTTTTGTAACTTAACGTAATTTATGCAATTTACACTCGCATTCGAAGAAAAAAAAAAAGATATTAGCTACCATTAATAAGAGACCGTACATTGCCAGATACAACACATGAAAAAGAATAAATTATATTGCGTTACAAATCCTTATTTCACTTACATTTGCTATAAATTTATTCATTTAAAAATGTTAAAAATAATATATACTTTCGGGAAATATATGAATACAACGACGATATATTTTGAAGCATTGTTCAAAATATGAGAGAAAAACTGGTAAACAAGAAAATAAAGAAACGGTTTTCAACTGTTTAAAAATAAAATAATGCATTAAATGTTGCACCATGACCGCATACAAAGGAGAAACTTTTATATATTATTCATATTTTCGACAAAAATAAATTTAAAAAATTGTTTATCATTATCTACAAGTTTTAACTGAAATGTTCATATCCAAAAAATTTCATAAGGAAATTTTAGTTTTAATAAGATAAGGAAATTTTTTCCAATTACAAAAAAGCTGTATTGTGTGTATTTACCTAATACAGCAAAATATCGAATATGGATTTGATTTAATGTTTCTGAGTTGCTTGTTACAATTATTGATGTATAAAAATTGCTCAAGTATTTAAAACTAGTTAAAATAAATATAATTCGATAATTTTTCTCGAAAGGCATTTAGCTTCTGTGATAAATATATTGATTATTTTAAACAACAGAAACAAATTTTCAAAGAGCAAACATTTAAATTAGACAATTTTTAAATAAATAAGGAATATAAAATATTTTTTAAGTCAATTCCTACTTAGATCAACAAAAAAAAATTTTATTTTAGCTACTTTTTATTAAATAGTTACAATTAATATAAATATGTATATACATATGACAGAATAACAACATTAAGTGGTAATTAATTTTTATTAATTATCATTCAAGTATCGTATTGTCATTCAAAACAATCGCGTGTATAAAATTTCATTTCAACTGAATGCTTTGAAACTTGAGAAAAAAACCTTTTCCAGTTTTGACACAAGTCGCTAAAAGGGTCGCTAAGTCGCCAACGTGGCTCTATTTGTAATTTTTTAAATAATTATTTTCAATCAATTAATTTTTATTAATTATAATTAAATTATTGTATTGTCATCCAAAATAATCATGTATATTAAATTTCAGCTCAACTGAGCTCTTTAAAATGTATTTTATTAACGATTGAAAATTCCACCAAGATAAATAAATAAATAAACAAACAAATAAATAAACATATAGAGAGTGTGAGTTAATAGTAAAAATTGAAAAACAAAAATAATACCAAATTTTTTATTTTATTTCTCTCATTAAAAGTACACATACAAGCACATTCTGAAATAAATTCCCCATCAAAAATCTTTAAATAACTTTCTACAATTACGTGAAAAAAAATGCCGTAACATTTTAAGTATTAAATGTATTTTAATCATAGTCTCAACTCTTAAATAAAATTTCAAGTGGTTTTTTTTGTAAAAAAGGCTTTTGCTAAATCTATTTTTAGTACTCTATTAAATCTGCTCTGATAAAGTAAAAGTTTTTTTCTTAGAATGTGAATATTTTATCCCATTTTTAAATTATTCAAGTTTTAAAAAAATATAGTTAAAATGCTTCAATAGTCTATTTGTGGAACACATTAAGAACCTTTAAAGAGCATATTATTTTAAGTAAATAAAATCCCATGAATGGAAATATCCAGCGAATTAATAAAAAGGAAAAAAGTACATTTTTCGAATTGATCTTTACTCTTTTTGTTTAAAATTTTGGTTAGAAAAATAGAAACTCCAGCCTTAATTTTTTCGTTTATAACAAAATCAAATGATAGAAAATATACTAAATAGAAATAAAATGATATAAGTCGCCCATCCTGTATAATGGTTAGCGACTGCTGCGCCTTATTGACAGGGTTCGAATCCCGGAGAAGATATGGATGTTTGTAAATGTATAGTGCCTTCGCGGCATGGGGGTACTCTAAATAGCCGTTGAACCGCAAGTCCTCTCATGAGGTTGGTGGAAGGGGAAGATAGGTGGGAGGCCTCTGACCACCTGCAGAGTGTTCTCCCTCTAAATCGGGGTGGAACCAAGCCAAATCGTACTGTCTTCTGTATGGTGCTCAAAGCTACGGCTAACGGCAGGCGTCAGTTAGCCCTTTTCCATGATGAATTTCGTGGACCTCGATCTGGCCTTTGCCGATCAGGTGGCATTAGTAACAACAACAAAATGATATAATTAAAATATTTTTGTTTTAAAAAAAATCCAACTATTAACTTAAAATAATTGTTTTAAATTTTGATCTTTTGAGATTATTTACAAAAGCGAACTTAATTGAAGTTTTTATGAGGTATGATATTTTTTTTTAACAGTAAAGCTCTCATAAATCCCAACAAAAGAATATGTTTGACACATGGAATAACCAAAAAAAGAAACATGTTTGACACATGGAATAACCAAAAAAAGAAACATGTTTGACAAATTCAAAGATTGCAGGTCTAATAATTCAGAAACAGTAATTTATGTCTGTAATGCCCCCACATAAATTTTGAAATGTTGTATATTAATTCTTTTGAACTCCCTTTTAACTTAATGCCAAAGGTTTAACCAAACGATTTTGCTCCTTTATAATGATATAACATTCTAAAATAGCATTTTAAAATATTGAATAACTAAATTAAGGTATTTTAAATTAACAAATTGAGTGTTGTGCCTAAAAGAGTACTCACTCCTTCTTTTATAAAAAATGAGACGTTTAAATAAACAATCATTTTAAAGGAGCAATGCTTGATTTTTTTCCATGCATAGCTATAAAGTTATATAACAAATTAAGTGGATTGATTCGCCATTTTTTTTTAAAAAAAAAGCAATTGCGCCATTTTAAAAATTGTCAAATGCAAAATTAATAAACAAAAATTCTTTAACGAACAATTTTTTTAATGAAATTTTGCTTTTATTAGCATTGTAATTTGAAGAAAAAATTTCAAAAGGTTTTGGTTACTTTAGTTTTTTTAAAATAATTTTTTTTCTTTCTCTGTATGCATGAATTCTTCCTCCAAATTTTTATAAATTCATCTCAGAATCTTTTTTAAATCTCTAAACGACTTTAAAACACCCGCATTTAGTGATACGTAATTATTTTTAATTGGTTTTCCTCTCATTTTTTGAATCATGCTTTTCTAAAATAAATTTAGTTTCCTCTTTTTGAATTGATTGAATATTCATGTATTTAGAAGTTAAAAAAATATTGCTTTGTATTCCGCTATGAAACATTTTTATTTCGAATTAATTGCCAGCAAATATCTTTTTAATTCTCGTCTTTTTGCGACAGCAACGTAAAAAATCTCTAAACATTATATTTCTTAGAATTTTTATTCCTTCAAAAAGGAAATTTGCATAAGAAGCATTTCTTAGCACAGAAATTTGCATTTCTGTAGAGAATTAAAAGTTTTCTGAATATTTTAAATCTATTTCTAAGTTAAGAATATATTATAAAGCGATTGAACAATTACCCATTGCTCTTTTTGTTTCAATTAAGTAAACTAGTATACAAGAATTCAAATATAGGATATGAAATTTTTGTCATATGTAGATTAAATAAGATGTATTTTTAATTGTGATATATTGACAAAAAAAAATTCGTTCTTATTGGAAATAGATATATTTCTCTAATATTTCACTATGTACTATTTGCTTCAAATTTAATGGCATTAATTTTAAAGAGGTGATTTTATTTTTAACAAACATGTTTCATTTTTGTAAATATAACTCATAATGATCATAAGTCATACACTTATTATTAAAAAAAAAGGACAAAACAATTTACAATTGTTTTAAATCCAACTTAAATTCATCTCACTTCATAAATGCCACAACAAGATTCCTATTTTTGGACTACTAGGAGTGTTATATATGATAAATTCAAAGGATGTCTCACAGAAACACGAAAACAAGGCATCTTTTTAAATGAAATTTTCACTATCAACTATCATTTTCTGAAGTTCTTCACTTCCAAGAGAATTGTGTAGAAAAAATCAATGGAAATTGTTGTTAATAATAGTGGTGACAAAATCTTATGATGGCCATCACCAAATTTTCTGACGCTGAAATGTTAAAATGTCTATTTTTATTGGATTATCGTAACAATGTGAGCGGTCTTAGGTATAATTTGAAAAAAATCTTCCTGCATTTTTTAACTTTTTATTTCATAATTTTTTTCTTCCGGATCTTACATTCAAAATAATGTCCTCATGAAACCTTTATTAATTTATGAAACCTCTACAATTTTTTAAACAGCCAATAAAGGTTTTGGCACATAATTCTTGAAATTGGCGAATGCATATTTTTCAACTTCGAATGCTATTTTTTTTTCTTTTTTTTCTCTCCACATACATTTTTCAGTTGTGAAAATTTTAAATTATTAATGTCTATGTGCAGTTCTCTTTCTCATATTATTAAAAAATTCGTACTTTTTGTGGGATTCGAGTGAAATTCGAATCACAAAGAGACTTTTGAATGTAAAATGAATTAATGAGAAAAATGAATGTAGAATACAAAAGAATTCTACTTAAACATGGATAGACTAGAGGACTAAAAACAATTCAATTTGAAAAAATTATGTTTTCAATAATATAAAATTGCTTGCACTAGTTTTTCGAATAAAATTCCTTTCGGAAAATTAACAGTTTTTTAAGGCCATGTTTTCTTTACATAAATGATCATTTCAATGCTTTCAATATTGATTAAGAAAAAAACTCTGTTTTTCATTTTTGAGTAATGCACTTTTTAAATTTGGAATTAAATTTATATTTTGATCGTATGATGTGAATTCAGTAATAAAAACTTAAAATATGTTGCTTTTTTTAAGCTGTGCAATTTACAAGATTTTTATATGATCATTTCAAAACTTTACCAACTTATTATACATTTTCTATCCTGTAATTATTTTATTATTCTTTAACAGTGTAATGTATTCCGATTTTATGGATTTATAGATTAAAATGTACGTTTTTTAAGAGTTCTGATTGAAAATCATCATTAAACTTTTGATCTCATCTAAAAATCTTATTTCCTAATTTTTTTATTGTTTGTAATAGAAGCCTTAAAATAATCACGCTTCATATTCGTCAATTTTCTTTAGTTGAATATATGTATATATTAACCACGAAGTGTGACAATTAAAAAAATAATCATGATTACTTAATTTATAAAATTGAAGAAAATTATTCATTCTTATGATCGAGAAGTGTGCTAAAATTATACTGAAAAATATCATCTTAAAGGTTTTAATAAGTGTTTTAGAGAAAAAAAATGAAAATACAGTGAAATATGTGTAACACAAAAACGCTTAAGAAGGAATATCGGTTAACACGAAAAAATATAATGGTTCTGACGAGCTACAATGTATTTTTTTGGAAAGATTTCCCTTCTGGGTTAACAAAATATAAAATACACCAGATATTTAAGAGAAGTGTGAAATGAAAGAAAGACGATTTCACATTTTCCCCCCTGTATTATTGGACTGTCATCCTGCATCCTCGGGTGAATTCATTCCAGTAGATGATTTAAATGTGTTTGCAGCCCAATTATGGAAGACATAGACATTTTGGAGTTTGTTCAAAGTTCAAAAATATCATTGATGCAGATTCCGATGATGAAAAATAAATGAATAATGCACTCACTTAATCCGAAATGAGAAACATCATGAAAAGTATGCTAAATTACTTAGTCGCACATTTAGACGGTGAAATGAATAACAATGAAACATTTTGGAGAAAATTTGATTCTAGAAAATATTATGCAAAGAAAAATATCAGGTTATTTCCCATAAACGCAATAAATGCTTTGTTTTTCAAAAAACTCGAAAATTTAACACTATTTTTTATTAAGTTCTCGTGAATGGTTTTGTTTGGTTGATTTTTATCAAATACATGCATATATACATATCTATGTAAATAAAATGCACTTTATTAATTTTATTGAACATATATTTTATTTTATTTATTTTTTGCAAAATCCTTTTACACGCGAAATTCTTTTAACACGAAAAAAATATTTCTGTCCCCTCAGTTTTGTGTTAAGCGATTTTCATTGTATGTAGGAATATCTTAAAGAAAATAATACTACAAAATTTAACATGTCTTACAAATAAATAATAATAAGCTAACAATTTAACGAAATCCTCCTTCCCTACTATACAAAACACAATTAAACTTCCATGGAACTTGTAACCTGTGACCAATTTTTCTTCTCTCTTTGTAGATTGAGAAATATTGTAATGCTTATTTGAAAAAAGAATGACAGATGTTTTGAATAGCTACTTCAAGAAACCTGTCACTAAAACTTTACTGAATTTTGAATCCTTTATATATTTTGCTTTATATAAAATTTCTACTGAGAATCTACATACCATGTTTAACCCGCGGTCACTCGCGCCTGTTTTTGCTACCGTCGTAACTCGCGGGGTGTAGAGAACACCCCAGACTTTTAACACGTGTATTTAATTACGAAAATAAAATGAAGTCATTATGATACATATTTATAATGTTCAAGATGTTTTTTGTATTATATAAATAAAATTATTAAATTTATTGCATACAAATGAGACTAACACATTAATTTAAACTAAACATACAAAATTTTCATTTTAAAACACATAATTTTATATTTTTTCATAAACCAGTATATATAAAACGTATATACCAGTAATAAATATACTTTATAATTCATGAGATAATGATAGTAAAATCTAGAAAAATAATATTTTAATCATTTTCCAAACATTCAGAGCAGACTGTATACAAATGCTCAACTTCTCGCGAGAGTTCTCTCAGCCCCCAGATAAACTTTTGAAGGTCATACATTCCAATCGTTCGAGAAAGAGGGACTGCATCAGGCCTGAAGGTTCAGTGACCTAAATTGTGCAGCTACAGAATGAATTGTGGTTCTGCGAATTCTTCTTAGAATCCTGGGAGGGGACTTTCTTGTTGCTGGGGTGTACAGAACACCCCGCGCGAGTGATCGCGGGTTAAACATTTTTAAACCGTTATTCCAGAAAGTTATCGCTGGTATCACTTTAGAAAGGCAATGAATTATTCTTTAGAATCTGCTCTCATTCAATCTATCTCCATCTCGAAAACAAAGCGTTATTCTGTCATTTGTTTAGACACACACTCATCAAACCATAGAATACGAACGAATAGCAATAAAATATTAAATGGATCTATATACTTTAACATGCCGCTATAAATACATTTTCATTATCCAGTTGTCTTCCACGCTTTTGTGTACTTGGCGATTTTCGCTTAATGAAAGTCAAAAACGATATTGATTTTCTCTCAATGTCTTTTTGAAAAATTTTTGGAATAGCTTTCGGTTTTATATCGGAATACCAATATATCTCTATCTACTTGACAAAGGCAATTCTTTTATCTTTTGGGTCGTGTGGTTCTGTTCACGACTTTGTGATGAAATTGATTACGGTTAGTGATAATTCATACTTTGTGCCGGAATTAATTTCAAACACACGAGAACGATAAACTGATAAAAGTGTTCGTGGAACAACTTCTTGATTGATGTAATGGACTTTAATTATTTATTGATTTGCTACTTATTGGTTTTTGTTAATGATGCAATGATATCAGTTTCATGAAATAAAATTTACAAGTGACGTAAAACAAACTTGAATTTGTTTTTATGGTAATATGAGTGAAACACAGTGAAGTATCCTAAATTGACTCTTTTGCTTTGAAGTTATTTTAGTCACGTTTATTCTATACAGGCTAAAATACTCATGTTAGCTTGAATGTTTTGACAGTGGGGTGCCAATTAGGGTTGTAGCAAGTTATATCACGAATATTATTTTTACACTAACGTAAGATAATATTCTTTAAATGAGCGAGTGCGTATTAACGTCACACTGTATAGCAGCACCAGGAGTATTGGTGACGAATCTCGTAATTTTGAAACAGCGATCAAGTGATGAAGACGACACCTGAGCTTGCACTCCCCTCTCCAAACTTCCACAACGGGAGGACTTTGAGCCAAGAAGGATTTAAGGTGCATCAACTCATTTATACAGCATGTCTTCTGTGAAGCTAATGCTCGAATTTATGACACGCCGGTTCCGAGTTAGTGATCAAAGTCCCTATATATATTTCACTACGGCTATATAATATACTTTAAAGATTTGTACAGGGTGTTGCCGAATTCGACAGACAAATTTAAAGGTGTGGTAGTAGGCAGTATGAGGACAATATATTAGGTTCCTTCTCAAATGAAACTCGGTCAGTGCGTCTAACTTTGGATTACACGTGAGGTGGCACCACGTAACTGCGTGTATGGGGGTACTATCTATCGGTAGAGATATGAACGCATGCGCAACATTTGACGTTTCATAGCGACTGTGTGGTTTCACTCCGAAGAGAAGATGGTCACACAAGCTGTCGTCCTTTACAGAACACGCAAGTGAGTAAGACGGAACAACAGTGAGTGATATTTGAATGGCTCTGTCTTTGAGTCTTCTGTAACGTTATCATAAGGAGGAATACGGCTTTCTGTCGCAAATTGTCACTGGTGACGAAACATGGGATCACCATTTTGAACCCGAAAGCAAGCGTCACAGCAAGCAGTGGAAACGTGTGACTTCACCACCTCCAAATAAATCAAAGGCCGTGCACACCAGTTCTGGTAAGGTTATGATGCCCTTCTTTTTTTTACCGCAAAGGCCCACTACTTATCGAGTTTCTGGAACGGGGAACCACCATCAATGCCCAGCGTTATCAAGCCACTTTACAGAACCTTAGACGAGCCATCAAGTAGAAACACCCAGGAATGTTGTCCAAAGGCGCTATTTTCCTGCATTATAAATGTGCCAACAGTTTTGGTGACTATTTTTGAATATAAGTACTGTGTATAACAACATTTTTGAGTTAATAAAATTATTACCGTTATTTTCCACTAGTGACCTGGTTTCATTTGAATGCCCCTTATTATCACCATAGAACATGGGGTCGCAAACCATGTTTAGTCATAGTAATTATGAAACACAATCATGAAGGACGGGATGTGGAGTGGTATGAAAAATGGTTGTAAGATGTAAGAAATACATTTGTTGAACGTAAAACATGTATACAATACGAGCAATTTACCACAGCTGGACCGCAGAAATGTTACAGGATTTGTTTGAACTCCTCCAACGGTTTCGGCTGCGTTATAACCTACGCTGCCGCAGCGAGCATTTTCTATCACAATCACTTATTGCTGCTTTTCTGACTTTGAGTTTTGGTGCATAGTTCGAATTATAAACATGCTTTATACTTCTAATAAGTGAGTAGCCTAGTGGTAAGAACATCGGACTCCAGACCGGAAGGCCTGGTTTCGATGCCCGATGCCACCAAATACCTTCCGAGTACACACGGAGTACGTGTTCGTTAAATCAGTGGGTCCGAAGGTCTTGTAGGCTGAATCACGAGTGCAGGGGACTGGAGAATATTTCCCTCCCCTTCAGTTCCATGCTTGAATTTTGGGGGTGGATCTCGGTGGTGTCACCATCTATCGTCCGTTCGGGAATTTCTCTGAGCTAAATCGTACTGTCAGCTGTATGGTGCTCAAGGCCAAAGACAAGGCGTACATCTAGCCCCTTGCCACGATGAAGTTCGTGGACCTCTATCTGACTGCGTCAGACACAGGTGGCATTAGAAACAATAACAACAACAACAACAACGTCTAATAAATGTGTTTCTTACCTTTTATTTCCCCTTTTTATTCCACTAGACATAACACCATGCACAACTGTTTTTGTAAACTACTCTGACTAAACGTGGTTCTATAGTGATTTGTCGTCTCCATGCTGCTTACTCTCACCCCTCTGAATTTGTCGGTCGAATTTGGCAACACCCTGTATTTAAAGTATCTTCTTACAGTGGAAACGCATTATGCATATTGGTTGTAAGAAATAAAAGTAAGCGTGATAGTTAGATGAGTGCCGAAATAGGTAGACCTTTATGTTGAGAAGTTAGCGATTAGCAGTGCGGTGGTTTTCCTTTCGAAGATTAAATTCATCCACTACTTATTACTTCCCTAAGAACTTTTTGGTGATGATAGTGGAGTCTATTTTGGAAAATTCTCAGTTAAATCTTATTGGAAGTCGGATTCAAAACCTCATCGTATGCATTGCAGGTTTTTTTTGTTTGGTGGGAGAAACGGTCTACGAGTATTTCAGACAAGTTTATTTTTGATTAATTAAGTAATAGCTGGTCTTCCTAATAACTCTTAAGTAGGGATAGTTTGTTAAATAATGAAATTAACTTGTGTTTGGGGTTATCTCTTAGTGTTTAGTATCATGACAACTACTCCCATTTTAACCCAGGAGCGGGCGCGCGAAGCACAGAGTTACCCCAGGCTCTCGAAATCTTTAATTATGGGAAACTGTTTATTTAGTACCCATGACCTTGTCAGTATCCTCCTATATGGCAGTCTTCAAGGGAACTAAAATATATTTGTCACATATATTCCTCTTCTTCGGGAGTGGCATGTTTCTTTATGATCTTAAGGTACTTGTTTTGACTGAGTTCCTGCACGACCTCTTTTGTTCTTAAGGAATCCAACTACGTTCGGAACCGTGATTTTGCAAAAGCGTATAAATGGATAATATTTCTGATTTTCAGTGCCACTTAGATTAGAAAATGTGTATAAAATTGTTTTAAGAATAGAATTACAATCAAAATTATTTAAGTACAATAATTTGACAAAAAATGAACATAGAATGACCCATTTTCAAAATATTCTCCTTTTGTGAAAAAAGCTTCTGTTATAATATTATTTTGCCTGTATATCGCTCAGACTTCTGTAAAGAAGCTTAACTAGAATGTTTGTAATATATAACTTAGAAGTGGGTTTATCCTTGTTTTATACGACAACAGAGGGGAGAAATTTTAAGGAAAAAACGCCGATAATTATTTTAAATGGTTGTAACTCTAAAAATAATGTGCATTTTTCAAAAAATCATACTTGAGCCTCTGTATAAAGGTCTGAGCTATATACAGGTAAAATATTATTATAGTAGAAGAATTGTTCACAAGAGGAGAACATTTTCAAAAAAGGTTATTCTATATATATAAGTTAAGTTTTTGCCATAATATTGTATTTAAATATTTTGTTTTGTCAAACTATCCTTAAAACAATTTTCTACATGTATTCCAATCTAAGGGACACTAAATATAATGAAAATTATTCATTTATGCGCCTTTTTAAAATCACGATTCCGAACGTAGTCGGATACCTTAAATATTTTCTATGAACATGCTACATTTTCCCCCTGTAAACAACTTGGTGGTTATGAATGCTGTATTGTACGGCTGATTATGGTTTATAAATGTAAATGAGCAGAATGTAAAAAAAGAAATAAGCATTTTTGATCTCTATTGAAGGAAGTTAAAAATAATAAAGAAAGGAAAGAACCTGCTTAAATTATAAATATTAATCATAATAGCGAAAATAATTTTGAGAAAAGTGATGAACATGAAATGTTTGAGTTAAAATGAATATTTTCAAATGCTATCTAAAGAACGTCATCAAGAATAATATGAACCCACAAGTGTAGCACAAGACACACGACATCCTTTCAAAAAGACACAAGCAAGAAAAAATTCAACATGCTATTTGTCAATCATCAAAGACCATAAAACTAATTAACGTTAGCAGTTTTGCCTGCAAGTAACAGTCCTGTAACGTTAGCAAAAAGTGTCTGTGTCCTTTATTTAAGTCACCCACATTTGAAACTTCTTGGTTCAGTTTGATTGTGATATTCTTTTTCAAGTTATCGCAGAAAAATTGAAAAGTCCTTAAAAGTAGGTATGTATACTTTTTCTTAGTTAAATTATTCACTAGAATGTCGATTTTTATCGTCTACAATAAAAATAATTATAAACAAGTAATATAAAAGAAGTTTTTTTTAAGTCAATTCCTACTTGGGTCAACAAGAAAAATTTTTATTTTGTTTACTTTTTATTAAATAATTACAATTAATATAAACATATGTATATATATATAACAGAATCACAATATTAAGTGGCAATGCAGAAAGCGATTTTCCGTGCTATTTTCCTTTCTATATATGGTGTTGGACTATTATTTTTGTTTTTGTTATAATTTACTCCTTATTTATTTTTAATTATTCGAATCAAATAGTAAAAAGAAATCACATTCTCAGAAAATAGGCCTTTCCAGGTGGGGCTCGAGCCCATGACCTTTAGATTAGAAATCCAACGCACTATCCATGGCGTTGCAGTGGCACAACGAGCAATTTTCCTTTTTATGTGTGAAGTTGGACTATTATTTTTGTTTGTTACTAATTATTCATTAATTAATGAACTAATATATGAAGAAACTGTATTAACAGCAAGTGTCATTCACTACAAGTTTAAACAAATGTATTTGAACTTGAGTGGATGAATAAAAAGTGTTTTATTAACGATTGAAAATTTGAACAAGATATATATGAGAATGATTCCTCTGTATTGATCGCATTTGTTCAGTGTTGTTGACAATTAGAAAATAAGGCAACTTAAAATATTAGCCGAAATAAAGATGCACGTTTAGGAAAGAAACTCCATTCAGGGATATAAATTTTAAAAAATTGATGAAAAATCAGAATGTTCACTTTTTTTTTTATCTCACTCAATTTTATTTTATTAAATTCAATAAAACACGCAAGGCTTACAACTTCTCTAAGGTTAACTAATTCTCAGGATTCCTGTTTTTTACATTGTGTTTAAGTGAATATTGATCTTCATGTATTGTCCTCTTTCGTGAGTTAAATGTTGATTATTGGATTAATTTAAATTAACGTTGTCTTGGAAACTACACTAAGGTTGTTATCAATGAACTCGTAATTTTGAATTTCTGTCCAGCGAAATATTGTATATAGCATGAAATTTAGAATTGATACTACTAATAATTTAATCGCTTTGACTATTAACACCTAATAAGTTCTCTTCACAACAAAGAATCTCTTTTTACTTTATTTAATATTTATTTATTCTTTTCTTTTTTTCTTTATATTCTGTCTTGGAATTTTGTAAGACTACGTCTGACATGCTATAATTTATAATGTAATCGAAGTGTTATTTTCCTTACGAAAGATTTATTTTAGTTATAATACATTTTGTACGTACACTACAAATAAATGTGGCTAACAAATAATTTGTTTTATTTGATCCCAATACAATTAAGTTCTGTTTGAAAATTCAAATTGCTCTTTACTTGCAATTGCTGATTAAATTATCATTATCTTCACTGTGATTAAAAATTTCTATACTTAACATTATACAATCACAATATAATGCATCAAATATAAATCAATATCAGGAAATAATTTCGCGAATTTATCGCGATTTAAGACTTCGCGAATCAGTTTCTATTTGTTCCTGTTTCTTGGAGTCATCAAGTAGTCATTTTCACAAACTAATGTCTCTTCGTCGACTTCCAAGCTGCAATTTCAGCCTTTAGCACAGTGCTTCTCAAACTTTCATTGTTTTCAACCCAATTTTTACTCATAATTTTCATCGCGGCCCCCCCCCCCTTATACAACACCTATGCATTGAATGCAATAATAATGTACTTCGACACTAAAGCTACAATGCGACTTTATTTATAAACTTATCGAGATAAGTTTATATTTTATATATAATTTTGTATATGAAAAGCCCATGAAAGTCATCCCTAGTAAATACTAAACTTATTTTTAATTTAGATTTGATAACTTAATTATCAAATACTTTTTGCCGTACTGAAACTTTTATAAGTATTTTATATCAATGTGAATACGTATTTTATTTGTATAATGTCAGAATGTATTTTGTTTTGCTTCCTTTCAGAAAATTATTATTTTAAGGTAACTGAACACGTTGAAAATGACCAAACTCGGTAAAGACAGATATTTTTATTTTTATTTTATTGAATAGATTTATCTTTTGGCTTTACGAAACATACTTGTTTTGGTTTCTACGCTACCTAGAGGTCAAGTTACAATCAATTTCATAAAGTTGTAACAAATGGTAATAGAGCGCCCTCTCCTGGCCGTATGAACAAGTAAGGAGTCTG
>BMAV01010531.1:0-14096 GCA_019973955.1 Trichonephila inaurata madagascariensis | reverse complement strand
GCATCCATTTTTATGTACTCTTTAAAAGGTGTAATTGTATTTCGGACTATTTTATGTCGGGGAAAACCGCTCAATTTCTATCTCGTTTATTTTATCTTTGGACGTAGCAGACGCAAAAAGTTCTAATAGAGGTCAACCACATATTATTTTTTTCAAACAACAGATCAAAAGTTTTAATCGAAATAACCACAAAACCCTGAATTAAAAATTCCTTTTTTATGTTTTCTCTTTAAAGGTGTAATTGTATTTGGGACGTTTTTATGTTGCGGAAGAACCCCGAGAACAACTTCTACAGTCGGTTGAAAAAATAGCTGAGCACCGTGACCCTTTTAAAAAATGATTGAAAATGGAAAACTACCTTTTGAATTGAAAACCATCTCATTTGAAACTAATCATGGGAACCATCTCGTTTAAAATTAATCATGAAAATTATCTCGTTTAAAATTAATCATGAAAACTATCTCGTTTGAAACGAAAACCCTCTCAATTGAAAACGAAACACCTTTCGTTTGAAATGAATCACATTTTGTTGAAATGAATCACCATTTCGTTTAAAAACGAAAACCCTCTCAATTAAAACGAAGCACCATTTCGTTTGAAACGAACACCATTTCTTTGAAATGAATCACCATTTCGTTTGAAATGAATCACCATTTCGTTTAAAACGAAAACCCTCTCATTAGAAATGAATCGCCATCTCAATTGAAATGAATCATCATCTCGTTTGAAACGAAATCCATCTCATTTGAATCGAAAATCATCTCATTTGAATCGAAAATCATCTCATTTGAATCGAAAACCATCTCGTTTGTAACCATCTCATTTGAATCGAAAATCATCTCATTTGAATCGAAAACTATCTCGTTTGTAACCATCTCGTTTGAAATGAATCGCCATTTATTTGAAATGAATCACCCTCTCGTTTTAAACAAATACCCTCTCCATGCCGTATTTTTGTGGTTTCGTTCCCACCTTTTCTGTTCAAACGGCTCTTTTTCAATGACTCTTGTCCATTTTTCACCTACTTTTTACCCACACCTTGTATTTAAGTTTTCAATCCAACATATGGGAGTTTTAACTGCTCTTTTGTATGAATCTTGTCCATATTTCACCGACCTTTTATTCCAACATTGAATGTAGGGTCTCGATTCCTGTTTGAAGCAAAGTATGATGGAGGCGTTAGTAGGTATGGACAAACAAACTTTTTCAGATTTCTCCCAAAAATATTTTTTCACGGGGCGAAAGAAAAATTTTCAAGCCACCCGAGAGAGACGATTTAGACAGGGGTCATCCACAAATGAAATGTAGACATCTGGAAGGGACTATCGACAAATGAAATGCTTGACATGTCAAATGAAATTCGTGACATGTCAAATGAAATTTGTGACATGTCAAATGAAATGTAGGCATCTTGGTGAGAAAACGGGGGATGCCAACTCAACGAGACAAGCCCTCCAATTTTGGGTGTGAAAAAGCAGGAACAAGCCACCTCAACGAGACAAGCTCTCCAATCTCGGTGTGAAAAGCAGACGACCATTATCAACAGGTAAGTCTCATTTATATTTGATGCATTCCAATCTTGGTGTATACATGGATTCGAAAATGGGGACCGAGTCGACTCGATCCCCCAATTTTCGGATTTGAAGATTTTGGCTAAAAACATTTACCGATAAGACTGCCAGAATCTGAGAATATGAATCACTTCAAATCCTGACAGTCTTGACGAAAAACATTTAGCATGCTCCATGACAATATGACTGATTTAAGGCTGATGGCTACTGGCTTTTTATACTCTCATAAAGTCACGTGAAACGATTCCTATTGGCTGATGCACATGTTGCGATGCAGCACAAGTTTTTAAAATAGGCTCTCCAACATTGGCATAGTGTGTCTTTGAAAAAAGGGGGACCGAGTCGACTCTTGTATCGACTCAATCCCTCTTTTTCGGTAAAATTTTTTGCACTCACCCCCTCTACCAGATGGGCCGTCTGTTTTTGCATTCAGCCTGCAGCTTGTTAAAATACTGCTGGTAACGCGCAAATCGATAGATTTCACCATGGTGCACCCCGGAAATGTCAGTTCTCGTGCACCTCCTCGTGCAGGTGGTCAGGCAAGGGGGCGGTCATTCAAACCCCGGGAAATGGGGCAGCGTTTCCAGGTTGAGGGGTAAAAAAGTCCCAGCTTTCAAAAATTTTTCCCGCTGGTCGGATCCCTGACGACGATGAGGCCTGGTTCGGCCAGGTGACAAAACTTCCCCCTGACGCAGAAAGACAGGTATTCTAGAGGCACGGATCCGCAGGTGGCTTTTCAGCCTGAGCCGTTCTTTAAAGTACCTGTTGGATCGGCCGTTTTTGGAGGTCGTGAGGAGGTTGGAGTGATCCACCGTGATGCAAATCACTTTGGGTCCTTGCCATCCTCCGGAATGCTGGCAATGGACAATCTCCCGATGGGTTTCCCCATGATGAAACACGTTGGCGTGGGCGAAAAGGCTAGAGGGAAAATTACTGCTGTGCAGAGTGAGAATGTCCTGGCGGCTGAGCGCTCGTCTTTATACTCTTTTGGGATCACGTGAATCGATTCCTATTGGCTGATGTTTTCCAATCTTGAATCTGTGACATTTTATGGATATTTTTTGATACTATTGATGGAAATTTCTTGATACCTGCAACCTTGAAGGAAATGTTTCACTCTGCACAATGAGACGAGCCCACTAAACTTTAATGTTCCACACTACAGGTGAATCCAATTTTGGTGCATTACTTTCACACAGCACCTTCAGCATCAAATGGGGAAATTTAGCAAAAAGTGTTGAAAATGGCCCTTCCAATCTTAGATTATTTGCCCGGGGACCGAGTCGACTTTGTGTCGACTCGACCCCCTTTTATCCGCCAATGTCCATTTTTTACTGTGTCAGTACTCACTTTATAGCTCCATTCCGCATGCAGCTTGTTAAACTGCTGCAGGTATTTGGCATATTGGTAAGATTTTACCATGGTGCAGTACGAAAGGTCTTTTCCTGTGCACCCCTTCATGCACGGGTTGGGAAAGGTTCCATCGCAAATGTCTTGAATGGGGCAGCGTCTCCAGAGCCATGGCAAACAGTCCGAGTTTGAAATATTTTTGTTGCTCCGTTCCCTTGACCACCATCAGGCCCCGGTTGCCTCGGGCCAGCGGGAATAAACTTGCCCCTCACGAAAAAGGGCAGGTATTCCACGGGCACACCTGGGTAACAGAGGTGTAAGACGAAGACGAGCTTTTTCGTGGCAGTTGGATCGAACCTCTTGCTTGACGTTTGCCCGGCATGATTCACGGTGATGCCAATCACTTCGATCGCTGCCACCCCCGGGAACGTGGCAATGGACAATTTGAGGGGCAGGGGCTTGCCCCTCGTGATGAAACACGTGGGCATGAGCAAAATAGGCTGGTTGACTCGAGACTGACATGTTGCTTCAAGAAAAGCAGAATGAGGCTAGAGGCTGGCGGCTCGCTTTATATATGCTCGAGGAGCGTGACGTCAGAAGGCATCCCATTGGCCAACGCCTTTTCATGCGAGCGCTGCACGTGTTTTTCCAAAGCCCGCTTCCAAGGGTGGAGACCCACCATGCGCCAAGGGACATTGTCGTCTCGATGCATTTCCCAATCGTCCAACCACGTCAACCATGTCACGTACACGTCTGCGACTCGCGTGCAGTCTGTAAAATCCAAAAGGTACGCCTCCGTATTTCGAGGCTGATACGCATCCCAAACTCGGCGAGACGGGGGACGACCCACTTGAAAGAATCGCAACTCGACCCCTTGGTCCCACGTCAGATCCAAATGACTCGTAAACACAATCACCGTTTTTCCAAATGATCGAGGAATGTGCACACCAAAGTTGGGTTCAAACAGGACGGTATAAGGATAGTCTTGCTCGTAATACGTGACTCGATCCGGCCACCGACCCAGATTTCCAAACACGATCGTGGTGCGATGTCGACACTGGTCCAATAAATTTTGCACTGAAACCATTTTTTACAGACTCTTGTTTCCAAGTTTGGATTTTTCGACAAAAAATGAGACTTGATTCAGCAAACATGAAATTTATTTACAAAAAATATTTACATTAAAATTTATTTACAAAAAATATTTACACATTAAAAATTATTTACATTAAAAAATATTTACATGCAAGACAAAACAATTGTGCACAGACAGATCCAACGGTTTAACTCCCTTTAAAAACCCAGTGGTTTTCTCACATTCTTTTCAATCGGGGCATGGTCAAGTCCATGGGTGTTTCTTGCTGCTCAGTGGCCAACTCTGTGTTTCAAATTGATCCAAGAACGAGATGAGATCGTTACTCTCGTCAAACAGGAAGGCACCGTGTCTAGCACCTGGGGTTCTGGGTGTGGGCTGCTTGAATCTCCTGTGGCGAGTAGTCTCCAAATACGGACGACATGATCTGATCCATTGAAAAGTCGTCCGTAAGGGTCGGCTCACAAGTCTCGACCACAGGTGGATCTGGTAAAAGGAATTGTACAGGTGGTTGAGTGACTGGTGGATCTGGTATCTGCACAGGGTGAGGTGTCGTCAGCCAGGTGGCACTTTGTTTCGACAGTTGGAACAGGTATTTGCACAGGGGTTGAGGTGGATCTGGTAGAAATAGCTGCACAGGGGTTGAGAGACTGGTGGATCTGGTATCTGCACAGGGTAGAGGGTGTCGCCAGCTCAGGTGTCGGCCCAACTGGAACAGGTATTTGCACAGGGGGTTGAGGTGTCGCCAGCTCAGGTGTCGCAGATATCTGCACAGGGGGCTGAAGCTCTGGAATCATCACAGGTTGAGGAGAGGTCAAGGCAGTTGTAGGTCTGGCAATCCACACTGGATCCCCCTGTTCAGAGGGTCTGATGATGGGTGTGATGATCACTTTGGATTTGTGTTGAAGCCTGTGTCTCTTGGAGGAGGGTCCGGGCTGTTCTTCCAAAGGTCGTTTCATGGTCTCTGAGGATATGCGCCGGAGTCGGGAGGCGTAGCCAGGCCTTTTGATCAAAACCGTTTCATTTTTCTAAAGTCCCCATTAAATCCATTCTCCATGAGCTGGGAGAATGGTTTCGGGGAAAAGCCCAAAACCCAAAAACACAGTCTTTTGAACCGTCAACAAGATGTAACGCGTTCCAGCCGGGATCGGATACGCCGTGTGGGGCTCCAACACCATTCGATGATAGAGCATCTGGTCAAACGGCTCAAAGCTCCTCCTAAACAAATTGGGATTGGCTCGACACCTGAGACTGGAGGAGGGAAATTCATAGATGAGCATGGGCACGTGGGTCGTTTGAATGAGGTGAATCTCTCCTGTCTTTGACCGTCCGGCCAAACGTAAAACCTTTTTGACAAAAACATGTTGTTATAAAATGTACACCATCCTCTTGTCGGTGTTTTTCGGGGGTTGGTCTGATTTCAACAGTCCTTGGAGATTTTCTCCCACAAGACATCGTTGGGCCTGAATTCGTTCACGTGTTTCGCCTCCAGGATGGCCCGCTTGAAATTATCCACCAGCGTCTTTTTTTGGGACCAATTGTCGTTGCAAAACAAGACAAACACACGTTTCGTGTTGGGTTCCTGGTAAATGATGCAAGCACGGACTTGGCCCTGTCAAGCGGCATATTCCAAGGCGTCTGGTTTCTCGGGCAGCGTCACGGGCACCACGGTCGTGGAAATGTGCTCGGGGAAGGCATCGATTTGATTCATCGTGCTGGCAGAGGCAACTGATGGAAAGCGTCGAGACGCGTCGGCCTTTTATACTTTCAAACAGGATGTGGGCGGAGCCATCAGTAGCCAATCTTGTTTGAGAATGAAAATGGGATTGATGGGTTGGTGGAGAATGGCACAATGCCTTTGCACGGCAATCCAACGATGACAATGGGTCTGATTACAAACGGACATTGCCCCAACTCGCGTCCTTTGGGAATTTAAAAGCATCACGGAGTCTGCTTGAATGGACTCGAGGGGCTCCAATTGGCTTGAATCTCCTTAAATGTTTGTTAATGGGATCGGTGACACAAATGGTACCGACATTGAGGTAATGTAAAAATTTAAACAGTTCGTTGGGACATTTCCGATCCATGGCATACGAGACGACCCGTTGGTCAGCGTGAAACCCTGGTCTTTGATAAAACAATACGGCCAAACCTTGGCTGTGGAAAAGGCATGTTCCTGAAGTGGGCATCATTTGCTGTGCATAAGGGGTTTCTGAAACACTCTCTTTTAAATGGGCCCTTTGGGTACGGGGGGTTTTAAATGGGGCTTTGGGTACGGGGTCTGAAATCGGGTCTGGATACAACCTGGGATCTCGTGGTCTTTGATCCCCATTTCCCTTTCCTCTTTTCCCTCTTTTCGGATCGTGGAGAATGCTCTCGATGAATGATGGATGCCACCTTTCTTGACAGGTGCCTTCTTTACACGGGATTCAGGTAAAGTAGAAACTTGAGGTGATTGTGAATCCACGAGAAGCAAATCTTTCAAAGCGGGAACCGTAGATTGTTCCATGGGTGGAAAATCTTTCAAAGGTGACTCGGAAACCGTAGATGGTTCCATGGGTGGCAACGACTCATAAATCACATCTTGAGATGGCTCATGGGATGGAGAAGCCACTGGAGTTGGTGGCAAAGGTGAAATAGGTGTTGGCACACTAAACATGTCAATAAAATCATCATAGTCTGGGGAATTCATTTTTGCTGGAATGAGTATCCTGAGATAAGTGAGAGCTTTAAACTCTCTACTGACCAAAAATATTTCATAGCTTAAAAAAAAAAATTAAATTTTTTTTTTTTTTTGTAGAGGACAGTTTTACGTCCATTTACTTTTATTTGAAAAATTTTCTTTCACAAAAAAAAAATTTAGACTCTTTATTTACAATTTAAATTTTTTTTTTAATACTTGTAGAGGACAGTTTTGACTGTCCATTTACTTTTTTCATTTGAAAAATTTTCACACACAAAAACATTACACACAAAAATATTTAGTCTCTTTATTTACAATTTACATTTTTCAAAACACGGGTACTTGATCAACCCATTCCCCCTTTTCTCATTTCCATGGTTCAACGATTCCATGCGTTTGAATGTTTAGCGAGATTGATTTGACCGACCTCTGATTACCGTCTAACTTCAAGAGGCTTCTATACCATTCCAAAATTTTCCCGGCATCCCATTTCATTCCTTTCATGTAACAAAATGATCCCCATTTGTCTCCAATCTCACCTAAAAACATGTTATACACTCGACTTTTTGCCCGTTATTGTACCTGCTTGAAACGCTGTCAAGACACTGTCGATTTTGCAACTTTTTAGCCAAAAAGGTAACATTACCTGATATATAGTATATAGAGTATATATATTTAATATATAGTAGTATGTATGTAGTAAGAATGTAGCAAGTATGTAGAAAGAAAATTTCTTCTTTATTACTGAGAATGCTTCTTATTTATTGTTGATGTAGTCGTGAGTTTATATCACAAAAATCCCTCTTGTTTTTTTCGTGGCTTAAAAATATTTTCAATATTCATAAAAAAGCTCTGCCAACGTTGGCGAGGGACTTAAAGGAGAACGATTACTGGTCCCGAGCTATGCTCCTTTCCAGTAACCATTCTCCCATTTTTCTGGGGCTCAACATCGTGTTTATGGGTCTCTCAACGATGCTCTGCAGAGGGGACAGGTGGTGTAAATGTCCAGATGTTGCGAAAGACACCTCGTATGAAACACGGGCACACTGCGTTCTCTGTGGCCAATGGATGGGACCAGGCAGATGGGGCAGGAATCGGGCACTTGAAACACGCTATCGGGCCATTTCTGCCCGTAGCACCCCTTCAACACGATTTGAGCCAACTCATCCAGGGGCTAGAGTCTGGGGCCATGCTCTGTCCAAGCCCTGTGCACCAAATTGTACAGTTTGGGCTTGCCAATCACAATCCACACGGCTTCGATAAAGGCGCCCTTTCCCTTGCTGGCCTCCTGTTCCAGGTATTCGTCAAACACGTCCGCCGGTTCAAAGTATGCAAATGACTCGAACGTAGGAATCTCCCGGGGGTCAAGATTTGGCAACAGCTGTTGCATCTGCTCCACAAGATCCACCGTATAGATGGGTTCGAGAGCAATGACGTCGGCCGGTTTCAAGGCGTTTAAGCTCGATCGAAACTGTATCATAAAATTAATGTAATCACCAAGGTCGGCCCCTTGGTAGATGGCAAGATTGAGTGCAAAGGCTTTTTCGTCCTCCATGTCTCGTGAATAAAATGAGGCGACTGGCTTTTGAGCCCTGCTTTTATAGCAGAGAGAACACGGAAGTGGCTTTGATTCGTTGATTCCACTGATATGATTAAGAAATGGGCGGTACGAGGTTTGGATCAACCTTGACCCGAGGAGCTGACAGGGAAGGATAAGAAGGCTGTGCGTTTCAACCTGGGTCCCATACAGAGTAGTTTGAGAGTTGAAAGTGTTGCGTGCAATAGTATTTTTTAGAGAGTTGTAAAGTGTTGCGTGCAAAGGTGTCCAAACTTGGTTAAGGGGTTCAGGAGAATGATTACTGATCATCGAATCATTCTCCCATTTTTCTGGGCTCGTGACGGTGTCTAAGGTGTCCTCAAAGGGTTGGGTGCTCTGCAAAGGGGCAGGTGTTTCTCTCGTCGAGGTGTCGTAGGAGGCAACGTATGTGAAACGCATGGCCGCAGTGCGTCTTTTCTGGCCAGTGCATCGTGCGGAGGCAAATTGGACACGCGTCTGGCACTTGAAATACGCTATCGGGCCATTTCTGCCTAAAACACCCGTCCAACACCGCTTGAGCCAATAGAGTCCAGGTGGTCAAGGTTTGAGCACCATGTCGTTCCAAGTTTTTTACACCAAACCGTACAATTTAGGTTTGGCATATTCAGTCCACAGGGGTTGGGTGAAGGCGCCTTTCCCTTGACGGCCTCTCGCTCCATGAATCACTGTGCAAGTCGGCAGGTTCGAAATAGGAAAACACTCGAACCAAGGCACGTCATGGGGCTTTGTGGTCAGGTAGACTTGCACCAGCAGATCGATAATGTCCATAGCATAAACGTTTCCGAGTTGAATCACCTCGGAAGGTTTCAAACTGTTTAAAATGGTCCGAAATTTCATCATGAAGGTGATGTAATCACCAAGGCGCCTCTTGGTACAAGGCAAGATTCAGCGTGAAAGGTTCGTCTTCCATGTGAATAAAATGATGTGACTGGCTTTTTAGCCCTGCTTTTATAGTAGAGAGAAGGAGGAAGTGGCTTTTCATAGGTCTATTCGACTGATAAGGATCCCAAGAATAAATTGTTGAAGGACTGATCCCAAGGATGAAATGGGGAAACAATTAAAATGGTAAAAAGAAAGACACATGTTTGAAAATAAACAATCATTTATTGACACACATTTTTCTTACATTAGTGGGTTGAATGATGAATCCATTATTACCCAATTCATGAGAGGATGATTGCCGGGCACCAACAACAAATGTTTTTGGAACCAATCTGTTGAACGGAATTCTCGGGGTTCCTGTTTGATGGTTGGACAGAGTCTTTATTGGCCTGTTGTTGTTCCAAAAGCTCTTTCCAAGATCCAAAACGTTTGACATGAAGGTAGGGGAAATTGTTTGGGTACTCTTGTCACAACGAGTGATCAGGATGAAGTCACCCTCGATTTCATTCAAAAACAGAGGGATCCACCCCCTCCAAAGGGGTCTCGCAGGTGGAGTAGGCATTCTTTCAGGTTCAGCAGGTGAAATTCTTTGGGTTCAGCTGGTAGAGTAGAAATTCTCTCAGGTTCAGCAGGTGGAGTAGGCATTCTCTCGGGTTCAGCAGGTAGAGTAGAAATTCCCCTCGGGTTCAGCAAGTCTTTGAGCCGGTAGAGTAGGAATCCTCTCAGTGAGAATAGTCTCTAGCCAGTTCCGAGACGGCCTGATATCTGCCCCAGCCCTCAAAATGCCCTCATACACCATCCGCAAAGAGGATCCGTGTTGTATCCGACGTATGTCCTGCACCTTGATAAAGTCTTGGGTCCATTTTCACCAAGACTGAATTGGGGATGGGAGAATCTTGAAGATGCAAGACGGGAGACGTTTTGTAGCTTTCCACAAACAGGTTGCCTGTTCACCACTAGAGCAAAAACCCCATTGAGACTGGTGGCAAAACTCTGGCAACGACGACAGTTCGGCATTCAAAATGTTAAAGACCACGTCGGGAGTCACCAGTTTGGGTCTTTGCGTAATGACTGGGTACCGTTTGTGGCCGGCAACCGTCTTTGCCCCTTTAATGACGAGGTTGTCGAATCTTTTGGCAAATTCGTACACTTTGGATCGACCGAGTAGGGCTCCAACGTCCACCAGTCTAAAGTAGAGCTTGCCATCTTTTCCAACCATAGCAGCCAATGGATAATGTTGATAGGGAGGAGAATTTTTTAACCACATGATGACTCTGAAAACACTGAGAGTGAATGAATTTCAACGGAAGCCTGTCAAACTATTATACCTCAGTAAAAAAAAAAAAATTATAACTTGGGTTTTACAGATTTCATCTACAGCTTTGCCAATTAAGGTGGAAAACTTTCCATGCTTCATTTTACATTCTGGGAAAAAACCATGGTGTTGTGGAAAACCCTTTTGACATGATTGTACATCATCTGCCAACGTACACTATTTTCGTCCGTCATGTGCATGGCTCGGGGAGATATTCCTTTCCATTCTGTAAAATTCTCCAATCTTGCCTCGCTGGGTTCCGCCGTGCACCATTCGTTCTGAAACACCATCGATTCCAACAAAACGTGGATGGCACAATCGTGAAGGGCTCTCCTCCCCGACCACACACTAAGCAATCCCGTTGACAAGAGCACGGATCCGAAACGACTGGCATGGTTGGCACTTTGAAGCGGCACGATAAACTGCCAAGAGGAAATGACAAACGTTCAGGAGGCAAATGACAAATGTGCAAGTGGTACGATACATTGTCAAGAGGCAAAAGAAATGATTATTGTAGAAAGGTGGTAAGCTTATAAAGTGTTTGGTGCTCTAAACAGTGATGGTTTTTTCCAACATTGACATTGGGCTTTTCTCAAACAGTCCTTGAGATGTATTGTTCCATCCCGTACAACGACGTGGTCCAATTGTTTCACAATAAAATACTTTTCGGGTTCGTCAAATAAATAATAACAATTGCAAGTGTCTGGTCCCTCAGTGCAATTTTCTCTACTGTAGATACAGTCCGAAATATGAAATCCATGCTCGTTTAGTACCACCTGACGGAATGGAATATTGTTTCAAGAGTTGTTGAAATTTCAATATTCCTCAAACGTTCCAATCTTCGTCTATAAGGAACAATTGTGAGGTACGGAGAGATTATAATTAAAACAAATAATTGCGAGACCGCCAAAGAAGCATTAAAAATTAAAAAGAAATTAATGGAGAAAAAATAAGTACAAGATTGTCCCTTATTGGCATAACCAGTAGTTACATACTACAAGGAATAGACACAAAAATATACAATAGAAGACATAAAATGGGAATTAGAAAATAGCAATTATCAAAATTTGAAATCAACGTTTATAAAAACAGAATCTGATTCAAACCAATCAAAAAAATTTAAAAGTTACCCAAATTGGATGCAAATTCCGAAAGAGTTCCAATGGGTTTTTGAAATGTTTAAAACTAACATTTACTTTGAAAATCTAAGCAATGCAAATTTTTGGGAAATTCGGGTACTTTCAAAAATTCTGCCGAAGCTCAAAAATGTCCGAATATGCTCATTAAACCACCCCTGAAAATGAGTGGT
The DNA here is from genome assembly GCA_019973955.1 of Trichonephila inaurata madagascariensis. NCBI lineage: Eukaryota > Metazoa > Arthropoda > Arachnida > Araneae > Nephilidae > Trichonephila > Trichonephila inaurata. The sequence continues at coordinate 2,296 of BMAV01010531.1, read as the reverse complement.
AAAAAAACCCTGAAATCAAAAAATGAGCTCTTGTGGAGAAGCGCATGAAGCCAACTCTAAAATTTGAAAAATATCAAGACGAAGTTGAAATCTTAAAATTAAAGTACAGAAAACAAATCTCGAGAAATGAAGCAATTAAAAAATCCCCCAAAAAAAAGGCAAAAAAAACATCATACCCCAACCCAAAAAACATACAACATTCAAACAGAGAAAAATAGAAAATCTTGAAAAAATATCTCAAAATTAGAATTGAAATTTGAAGAAAACAATAACATAATTGAAAAGAAATTAGAACAAATAATACAGCATTTCACGACAGAACTAAATACTGTAGTAGCACAAATAAATTTGAGTTTTTCCCCCTCCTAATGAATACCATGGAACCACCTTAAAAAAGTTGCATCCAATATAACACTTTCAAAAGATGATGATTATCTAATAAATAGAAAAATAAATGAAAAAACAAAGACTCAAGAAAAAAATCAGAACCGAGAGGAAATACATTAGAAAGTGTAGTAGAACAAAAAAAAAAAATCTTAATTATACAAATTTTCTTATATTCTGCAAAAAATTCAATATTAAATTTTCTTTTTGGACATTTAAACTAACCTCGTAGTATTATTTTTTTTTTCCTTTTAAATTATGAATATAATCCAATGGAATGCAAAGGGAATTAAAACAAGAGGCTATTCTTTTCGCCCCAATTTTCAAAAACGTTTTTAAATTTCAAGAAATTTGTTACTCCAAAATGATATTTTCAAAATTTCCCCAAAAGAATATATTCTGAATTGATCGAGAAATCAAAAGAGGAGGAGGATTAAATAGTTTTTAAACAAAATATATTACCCAAAAAAAATATTTCAGAAATTAGTAAAAACTTAAAAATTTTTAAATAGTCAAAGTTCGATAGATAGAATTTCCCTATCACAATTTAATATATAACCCCACCAGGTAACTTTAAAGACGTCAATTTAAAAAAAAATAGCATCATATATTGATAATCCCAGTTTATTTGGGAAATTTTCAATGCATTCATGAGATATGGGGATAAAAATTCCAACGTTTAAAAAAAGTTTTTTGATTGGATTATTGAAAATGATTAATATTATTAAAGATAAAAGTTCAACTTATCTCCATTCATCAAATTTTATTCTAAGATCTTTTTTACATCTATAAATTTAAATTACATTTATTATGGTCCACAAATACCGATAATTTTGGCCCTTTTCCCCCTTTAAAATTAATTAAAAAAGAACAAACAGCTCAGCAAAAAAATAGTTTTCAAAAAAAAATTTGGAATAAATTTATCAAATCATTCACAAACCACAAAAACACACAACAAAAGTTAAATTTAAATGAAAACGAAAAATATAAATATTATGAAGAAATAAAAGCTCAAATCTTTTCTCAAGAACCAATAAAAATCAGATCAACAAAACCCATGGTGGACAGCAGCATGGGGCTTTTTAAACAAAAAAAAAAAAAAATCCTTAAAAAAGCAAGAAAAAAATTAGGGAAGACTGATAAAAAATAAAGGTAAGCGCAAAAATTAAGGAACAATCGACTGTAAAGAAAACTTTTGGACAAAACACATGTGAAAAAACTTTTTCCCAAAATTATTTTTTTAAAAAAATCCAATAATCAAAAAAAGAAAAATTGAACTATTCTCATTTAATATAATTGAGAAAAACGGAACCATATAACAAACGAAAACCCAAGCAGACTGTTTTTCAATATTACGCAAAACAAAACAACAATAGTATTTCAAAATCTTTTATATTCCACAATAGTCAAGTCTCTTTCTTTTTAAAAAAATTAGAAATAGCAATATCTCATCAAAAGAAACAGCAGTCCAGGGCATGATAAAAATTTCTCTCCAAACAATTAACCACATTCCCCATCAAAGCAATAAATCTCCTGAATCCTTTTAAAGACAGTTGGTCTTCAAGCAAATTTAAAAGATTGACTTACGCAATTATTTCCTTTCATAAAAACCCCACAAAAATCCCAAGGGAAATTTTGTATACCGCCATATCCTTTTCTTTAGTAATTCCCAAATTTTTAGAAAGAATGATTCTGCATAGAATGTTAGATTTCAGTTTTCAAAATAAAAAATTTTTTATGTTAATCATCATGGTTTTTACCCCCATAGAGGCAGATTTAAAAATTACTTCAATTGCACGATATTATACTGGCTAGAGAACGCAAGGGAAAATTTTTTTTTGATAGCATTAGATATTAAAGGATATGACTCAGTGTGGCCAATGGCCTTGTTTCTAAATTAAAAAAGGGTTTG
>BMAV01010530.1:0-38571 GCA_019973955.1 Trichonephila inaurata madagascariensis | reverse complement strand
CAACAAAAACACTTTTTCACAAGAGCATCATGTTATAACATGGTGCTGCTATAAAGTAAAAGAAAGGGTAATATGTTATTTATTACACTAATTGTTCCATCCTCTTAACAACTTAATTATGAATTTATTTCTTTTATCTGTTTTAAAGGTGCTGTACAGTTAGTAATTTTATAAGATTCAACATAATTCAGCTTGTTATAATTTGCACTAGATAAAATAAGTGATTACTTTAGATAGAAATTTGATTAAAACAAGAAAGTTATTTATTGATGACTTTGTAAAAATAATTTGGAGATATATCTTTATTTGCAGAAGGCGGCTTAGAGTGTTGGAAACTCTACATCCTCTATAACAAGAGAGGCCAACCTGCAGCATGCATGCCACAGTGTAACCCAGCTGAGTGACAGGAGAAGACTTATTTGAAAAGATAATTAAAAAATGTTTATTTCTTAGTTTTATTGAAATGTGATTGTCTCAGACAAAAAAAAAGTAATCACACACAATTTATTTTAAATACACTTAATTGAATCACAGTATGTAGTAAATACAACTTCATTGTTGTGTGCTCTGGTTTACCAAAGGAAATGCACTCTTAAAAGTTTGGGATTTGGGGGAGCATGCTTTAAAATATGTTGAAGATACAGTGAATTGCTTAGAAATGTTTGCTACTCAAGAATGCATTTTAGCTATAGGATTTGGCTTTTCTTACCAATACTATGAGACACTTAAATAATTTAAATTTAAGATTACAAGAAAAATATTGTACTTTTTCTACCCCAATTGATTATATATCTTTTGTGAACAAACATGTTCTTTTTGTCTCCATTTTAGAGAAAACGATTAACACATCCACAATAATGCTGAACTTATCAGCCAAAGTTAATCATGGCCCTAAGATCTGCAACTATCCATTTTGTAGGATTCATTCAATGCTAGGTTTGGTGGTTTTCAAAATGATAACATAATGCTGGTTTTTTCATAATTTCTCTTCAAGATGTTAGTTCTTACCCACCTGAAATCTAAATCAGAATTATTCATCTACAGTTGCAGTTCTTAAACTTTGTCGCCATGGTTCCTCTTTCATGTATCATCCTGACATCGTGAACCCCTAAGATTTTGAACACCCCTTCCTAACTTCCAACACATGTAAGTTACCTCAATAATCCTAAAACTGCCCTTACTACTTATACAGACTTTTTAACACTTCTTTCCTTGAAGAAAACAGTAAATATTAAATTAAAAACAGTACAAAATACTAGTATCTAATAAGTAATGCTACTTTATTAGTTAAAATTTTTATTTGGAAGGATGGTGCTGCATTTCTTTTACAAGTGCAATATTATACAAAAAAATGCATTTAATATTTTTTTCACAAGTCCTTTCAGTCAGTAAAAAAGGAAAATCTTAACATTAATTAAAAACCTTTGGGGATCCCCTAAAAGAGGCTGTGGGGAGCCCTGTTGGTCTGCGGACCACAGTTTAAGAACCACTCATCTACAGCATCATACCACACTGAAAAGCAAAAACAAGGAACTATTTTTGAAGCTTCCAAATTATGTTCAGTTTAGGAAAGTTGTACCTATAAGAAATTTTCTAAATTTACACAATTTGACTGTCAGGAATTGTTGTAGATTATATCAGCATGTTTGTCAACAATTGTTTATTATGAACACAATATCAAAAGCACTTAAAATTAACTGATATGCACCTAAAACAACCTAATTTTGTTAGCATCTTCGAGGAATAATCCTAATAGAAAGGACTTGGTAAAAGAAACTACAAATTCAAAAGCCACATTATGAAAGTATTGACTGTTTAATAATTATTCATAAATAAATGTTTCAAGTTACTTATTTTTATTTTACACATAACCTAATTGAACCGATAAAAAGATTATTAAAACTAAAACCTAAGTTTGTACACTTGCCTTATTTATTGTATTATTCTTAAATTTCCTTGTTAGACCTGTGTAAAAATTCCATAATAAGAAACATTAAAGCATACAACCAACATAAAAGAAACTTTTTTTCACCTTTTCATATTTTTTGTTTGTTGGAAGTGGCACTCGTATTCTTTTACCAGATAGTGGCAGTCTTCCCGAAAAGGTTGATTACCCCTGCACTATAAGAATCTGGGTATTTAATACAGGTGATCTACTTTAATTCATCTTAAACTGCTTTGCCACTTATGTACCCTATTTAGAGCCATTTTAATGGATCATTCGCTGAAACTACGTCCACTCTCTCTTCAGAAAGCCAATACATCAATTCAATTATGAGTTTCTACAAATGAATTTTGATTTGTTTCCTTTTGTGTGTGTGTGTGTGGATTAAGTATAAAGCGATAAATCTAAAATATCATTTCTGTGATCTCTTTACATATCTTAAAGGTTTTTATTAATTTATATTTAAACTTGAGACTCATAAAAGTGTCTGTTAAAACTCTTGATCTGTAGATTTTATTTTTTTAAATATGTCCAATTAAATATTTCTATTTAAAATTAGATTTTTATGTTTGTAAGTTATATTCTAAACTTCATTTTTTGTGGACTACTTTGAAAAAAAATAAGAATTTAAATTTAACATGTCCTCTCTCAAAATCCTCCTTGTGGAAATTTTTTAAAAAAGGAACATTACATTCAATTTAGGAAAGGGCAATTTTTAATGCTTTATCAAAACGTTTTTAACATAAAAACTAATACTGACTTTAAATTATCCTTTAAAATAAAGGAAAATAAAATATTTATGAGTAACCATTTTTACAATCTTAAAAGTATGCTTATTAGGTAATGTTAGAAGTGATGAAATGCTAACTCTTTGTTAAGAATAGTGTAGTAGTATTTCAAAGAAAAATGTATTTGTATTGTAATTTGAAATTGCTCACATTTTTACAATAACTGTAATTTCCTGAAGAAAGGCTTTATCAGCATAAGTGCTGCACTAAGTTAAGCTGCACCTTGAATATGACATTTGTAAAACCTTGACCTATAATATAGTTTGTGTTGTGTGGCATTTGTATCAAATGAATGGGCGATTTAGAAGTAATTTATTTGGGAAAAATGTGTTTACGAATGTGCTTATATTTACCCTGTAAAAAAGTTCATATAAGTAATACTCACATTATAATAAATTTTTAATTAAATTGAATGACAGGAAAAAAAACTTATTTATTTTACCAATGCTAACAAAAATAATTGCAACAAACTTTACATCATATGAAGCCATCAAAACCTAATTCTTTGCTATCTGAATTGAAATGATTATACAAATCCTGATTTATATTAAGATCTAAATAATTCATATCTGCCAGATTGTCTCCTTTCTCTTGTAATATCTTCATCTGTGTACATCATTTAAGTTTCTTTCAATTCTGATGTTTTTAATGATTTCCAAGTGTATTTGCACTTTCTTCGTAAGATGTTCCATGCATTTTTCCAATTTTGATTTCTGTCTTGCCCTTCACTATTTTGAAACTTTAGCTGCAAAGGATTTATTAACTAACAAATCTAATGGCTGTAAGATTTTTGTCGAGCACCCACCGCACTAAGACAGACCTTCTTATCTTTTGAGAAAAAAGCCCTCACACACAGGATGGGACTGAAAACCGATGAGAATAAGACCAAGTATATATATGCCTTGCACTAAATCATGTTTTAACAGTTCCCATTTTAAAATTGAAGAGTATAGTCTTGAAGTTGTTGACAGCTTCACTTATTTAGGTTCAGAAATTAACAATAGAAACGATTGTACTGCTGAAATTCAAAAGAGAATTACAATGGCTAATAGATGTTTTAATGGAATACGAAAGTATGTGAAATCAAAAGAAAAACAAAGGTTTTATTGTATAAAAGTCAAGATCAGTATTAACTTATGCATGTGAAACTTGGTCCATGTCTCGAACAGATGAGAATATGATAAGTATCTATGAAAGGAAGATTTTAAGATCCATTTTTGGAGGAAAATGGAATATGGCGAAGATCAAATTTAGAGCTCTATGAAAACATATAAGGAATCTGACATTGTCAACTGCATCAAAATACAGTGAATTAAAAGGGCAGGTCACTTTATCAGAATGAATGAAGACCGCACCACTAAAAAGTCTTCAATGCTCAACCAATTGGCACACGGAGAAAGGGCAGGCCAAATCTCAGATGGATTGATGGCCTAGAAAAAGATTTCCTAGTTTTAAGAACTAGGAATTGGAGAACACTGTCAGGAAGAAGGCTGGCCTGGAAAAGGCTTCTTGAGAAGGCCAAGGCCCACCCTGGGCTATCGTGCCACTGAGGAAGGAAGGGAAGCTGCAAAGGATTTGTGGGAGACAGGATGATTAATGAACGAGGCGATGTTTTTCAGATTTAGATGACTTGCTTTATTTTCATGTTCGGTAACTGCTCTCGGAGGGAAACGTGTGCTGCCAGGGAAGTGTGAAGTCGGACTGAATTGAATGCGCGGGGTCGCTAAGAGTTGAAAAGCTGACGCATGCGCAGATTGCATCTTAGGTGCCTGCGCGAGTAAGCACTATTCGCAATTGCTGGAGGTCTCGCGCAGATCGCAATGTAAAGCATACGAGAATGAGGAGTTGAGAAACTACAGATTTATTAACTAACAAATCTAATGGCTGTAAGATTTTTGTCAAGCAACCAGGTATTATTGCTAAGATTTTGAACGATTTTTGAAATCTGGTTTTCACTTAGGAGGACATGGTACGATTTATGCAAAAAATTTTAATTTAAGGATTTTCAATATTCTTTGGGTTGCCTCCTATGTGTGTACTATGTAAAACAGATTTTGTGCTCAAAATTTCATAAAAAACTTGCCTCTATTCCTATAAAAATTTACGTACACGCATTAAATTTGATGTACAAGTACGTTAAACTATGTATAATAAAAGTTTGTACGGGTTTAGCGATAACACTATTTGTATTTGTACAATACTTCTTTTTATGAATGCTTATTGAAAATTCCTTTAAAAAATGTATAAATTCTGAGTTTAATTATTTTTTTAAAAATAAGTATTGCTATGATTCAAAAATGCTTACCAACTTTTGTTACATGTGCTATTAGCAATAGGTAAAAAAAAAAAATTCAAAGCATGAGGCACAATAGAGGAAAAAGAAAGCCTTAGCATTTTAAATGAAGACAAATTAGTTATTTTATCGTTCTGAGATAAGTAAGCTTAAAGTTTAGATTTGCCGTAAGGAGAGTGAATTAAAACGAACGCGTAAAAGCTATCATAATTCTGCGTTTTTTAAATTTACAGCTTTCATATATTGTGAGGTTATAGAAAAGTATATAAATAATAATTTGGGCTAAAAAAATTAGATTTGATTTTTTGACCGATTTTGGTCAATTGAATCGTACTGTGTTCCTCCAACAACAAAATAAATTTTGATAGTTAAAATGTTTTTTAATGAATATTTGTTTTTTTGAAACTCCTACGTCGAATTTGTAAAATAATGCAAACGATTTTCATATTAATAAACATTACAATATTAATTCCTTAAATTACAGATTTAATTATTTACTGTCAGAATTTTAGCCCCAAATTTTGAATATAATTTACAAATAAATTAAGATATGCGTGTCATTCAATTGTAGTGAAATTGTAAATATTGTTAAAAGTTTAGTTTTTGGAAATAAAAACTAGTCAGAGACATACTAGTGAAATATATTTTACAAAGTCAAAATCCGTTGAAAAGAATGATCTTATTTTTGTTTATCGCATGAAAAATAATTATCAATCTAGCTTAAGAATGAACGTATATTTTTATGTAAGGTAATTCGGGGGAAGATGTATTTAGTTAATAGTACGTTTATGCGTCGATAAATGGCAATCTTGAGCCACTTGTGTGAAGAGTCTGGTCCAACATTGAGTGGTGGCTTGTTAATTTATATGAATTAATCATTTTTCAATCTTTTGAACAATTAAAGCGGTAAGTACAACTTTTATAATATTCCGTTCCTCATATTTAAGGTATCCGACTACGTTCGGAACCGTGATTTTGCAAAAGCATATAAATGGATAATATTTGATATTTAGTATCACTTAGATTAGAAAACGTATATAAAATTGTTTTAAGACTATTATTACAATAAAAAATTATTTAAGTACAATATTTTGGCAAAAATGTACATGGAATGACCCATTTTCAAAACATTCGGCTTTTACGAAAAATGCTTCTATTATAATAATATTTTGCCTGTATATAGCTCAGACCTCTGTACTAAGGCTGAACTAGAATTTTTGAAATATATAACTTAGAAGTGTGGATTTATCCCTATTTTACTACAACAAATGAAAGAAATTTTAAGAAAAAAACGCCGATAATTATTTCAATGGGTGGTAACTGAAAATAATGTGAATTTTTCAAAAATCCTAGTTCAGACTCTCTGGGGAAGTTTTTACTTTATATAAGAACACACTCTCACACACACAAAATATTATTATTATAGAAGCTTTTTTTTATAAAAGAATGTTTTGAAAAAAAGTTACTCTAAGTTTTCATTTTTCGCAAAAATATTGTATTTAAATAATTTTTTTTTGTCATAATGTCCTTAAAACAATTTTATACATGTATCCTGATCTAAGTGAGACTAAATATCATGAAAATTATCCATTTAGGAGCTCTTTTAAAATCAAGATTCCGAACGTAGTCCGATACCTTAAAGTTCATAAGCGAACTTGCTATTTTAAATAAGATATTAGCAATAAAAGTGAGTTACGCGTAATGTTATACATAAGATGCATGTAGGTGCGGCCATAGCACTGTAGCAATAAGGAAATAAGCGTGTGTGGCATTTTCCCTCTATACTTGGGGGAAGACGACACATGATTCAGAAATAAATGAAATAAACTTTAAAATTTGTTGTTGTTTTAAAATTTTGTTACACTGTTTTCTATTGTATACTATATACAAATGCAATTAATAATAATAATTATAATTAATAATACTAAAATGAAATTAATGATAACTGGTCTATATCACCATCAGTTGCCTCCACCATCATGAAACACAGGAGCACAGCCTTATTCCTCTGGTCAGAAAACGCAAACCAACCGGGCGTAAAAAAATTCACTTCAGAAGTCTTAACTGAATCAACTATGCGAGAAAAGGCCCGAAAAAAGCAAGAAAATGTATGGGTAAGGTCAAAACTAATAACAAGAAACCTTCGAAGAAACAGAAAAAAAGAGACATGTCAGTTTGTCATCCTCAAACGAAAAAATTCCTCTAGATACTAATGTTGACAGTTTTGATGAGGATAATAATGACGGTTTTTGTGCTGTGTATAAAGGGTACTTTTATGCTAAAAAGGTCCCAAGTGTGACTGGATTCAGTGCATCGAGTGCAACAAATGGTTGCATGAAGATTATGGCGTGAAGTGAGAATCTATTTAAGGTTTATTCCACGCCATATAAATAATAAAAATGAATGATAAAAAAGGTGAAACATATTTTTAATTTACAGCATTATAAAATATTATAAGAATTACTAGTTACTTATAGGTTGAAACATGGAAATTGAATAAAGGGGAAAGCATGTCTTTCCTCGTGCGTGTCAGAGAGAGAAGTTGTTAGAGCGAGTGTCCGTTCATATCAGTTCACTTCTCCTGCTCACCGGTTTGTTCCAGTTAAGAGGAATTAGGTGGGTGCCGAGGCACGCCACAAAGATTACAATGATAATCATTTGCATAGTATGAAATGTTGTGTAGGCTATCATGCGAACCTGTACTGTTATTATTTTTAGCAAGCTAATTATGTGAAAGAATTTAATTTTTTTTTTTTCTATGGTTATTGTTAGTTCATATTTAATTTTTGTAATGTTTACCTTAATTTTTTTATTTACTGTGGTGGTGTACTTTTTTCCATGTCTAGTGGAATGTTGGGGAAGATGCCACAATTAAATGAATTTCTTTAACATTAAATTTCTAATTTATTTTTATACTAAGAAGAGAATTAACTTGTACACATAACCAATGAAATATTGAAAATAAAGTGTATTTTTTTCGTGGTCGTCATTTCAATGTACTAATCGAAAAATCCTTAAATGTGGTGTCTTCCCCCGAATTACCTTATAAATATTTACAGAAATATATAAGTCCCAATACTCGCTTAGAAAATTTCCATTATTATCCTAATTTCATTTTATGTAACATCTTTTAAGCATAGTAATTTATTATAAAACCGATAGCCCCGATTTGCCTATACAAATAAAACGGCACAATTGTGAATTATTTGGCTTGCCATTACATAACTAAAGCTTAAAAACTATTAAAATTTATTATGGAATATCATCATAAAGAATCAAAACGCATTTGGTTAATTATAAATTTTCTGAAAATCTTTTTTCGCTAAATTAATGCTAAAAATCTTTAACACTGAGAGTTTAATTAGAAGTTAATGATAACGTGTTAATATTTAAGGGGGAAAAAACCTATTTTTTAGAGCCAAAAAAGGTAGTTCTAAAGTTAAAGCTAAAACAAAGTATTATTTAGTTTATTTTTTATATAATTCTCAAGCTGAAAATATATTTTTTTAACTCATAAATAAAATATATTTGTGTAAATTACATTTTTTTTTTTTGCATCGTACAAATAAATACTTGTTTATAAGTCTCAGAAGATAAAGTTAGATGGTGCTGCCATCTACCGACTGTAAATGTAGCATAAAGAAATGTCTGAAATGGGAAAACACGATAGCAAATAACCAGATAAAATTCTGATATAAGCGTTGCGGATAAAAATTATAAAAATATCCTCCAAATTAAAATAATCATTATAAAACAGTAGACCATATTATACATACATTATAGACCATAAACAATTTATACACATTGAACAATTAAAATTAAGATAAAATTCTCTTATAATTTTTGCTTATTCTAATTGTAAACAATTTAAAAGAAATAAATTTTATTACCAGATTTTTTGTGAACATTCTAATCAAATTTAGGTCATACATCGTATTAATTTAATAGTCAGTATATAAATGAAGCGTATTTAGTTTCAACTATATTGTCTTGGGAGTATTATACATTGTCGGAGAATATAGAACCACGCGACCTATGGATTCGTAAGCACATAACATACCACTATACAAAAGTGATCACTCCTGTCCGGAGGCTGTTACTGGCTTATTTAGATACCGCCACAGTACTCCCCCCACCAGTGAGTCGGTGGATAGGCGAACGAACGAGATGTTTGTTGCTATGGCGAGCGTGTGTGTTGTTAATGTTGCGTCAAGTGAGTCTGATGACTTTATTTTTCTGTGTTAAGTGAGTCTGACGACTTTGGTTGCTGCGTTAAGTGAGTCTGGCGACTTTTTACTGCGTCAAGTGAATCTGACGACTTTTGTTTTACTGCATCAAGTGGATCTGATGACTTTGGTTGCTCTTTTTACTGATATAAGGCACCACAACAGATCAGGAGGTTTTCTTTTCAGCCAGGGTCACCAATGTCGGAGAATAGAGCCCACGACCTATGGATTCGTAAGTACATAACATACCACTATACAAAAGTGATCACTCCTGTCCGGAGGCTGTTACTGGCTTATTTAGATACCGCCACAACATATTGTTGATCAGCAAGTCGATTTTAAAACGTAGGAAAAGTTCACGCAATAAGTAGATATTTCAGAATAAATCGATAATTATTCTGGAATCTCTAGTAAGTCTCCAGTACAGATTTACTTTTAAGAGGGTCCGGCACATGAATTTTCGAAAAGTTATTGATTTTCACTTTTTCATATTTTTTAAAAGTTCAAACATTTCTGTTTAAAATGATATATGATACGAAGAAATACGATAGTTAAGTATTTTTAAAAATTTTTTAAATGAAGCTACTCCTAGGCGCACATCAAATGAGCTCTGCTAGGAGCACCTGTGTTTCCCCTTGTATAAGTTTCTGGTGTGCGTGAATCCATATGATGTTCAAGTGGAAAAAAATAGAGTATATAGGGCTTATCCAAAAGCGTCTCCAAAAGCCAATCCAAGTCTTTTAGATCTTAAAAGTGAAACAGAGGGAGAAAAGAAGCTATAGGAAAAGGCTAAAAAGGTTGTAACTGGCTCACCGACATTTTAGTATAAAAAATTCAAAGATATTATAGTGTGGTTATTGGAAATAATATCAATGATCTACACAGCATGAAAACTGCTGTTTGGGCTGTTTATTTTCATCTTTTTCAAGCGAGAGCCCTCAACATGGACTGTGTCCTGCGGATATAAATGCCTGGTGCAAATTTCAAAAGACAGCTAATGTAACGAAAGGCACTATGATCATAAACACATGCACACATACCATATATCATAATGAATTAAAAGAAGCCAATTTTTAGTGATCTAGGTGGTCCCAAGTTTTTAAGAAAATGTTTACATGGAAATACTCAGAACACAAATAAGTCAGTTAACGAAACCATAGGTCACTGATTCCAAGATCTACATTTGCGGAAATAAAAACTCTAAAATTAGGGGTAAATGTGGCTATTGCACAGTTAAATATGAGTCATGTAGAAAAATTAATGATCTTAAGACGTAGTTAATATTGAACTAAGTTACAACTGTGTGTCATGCTTAAACAAACTAGATACACGTAGGATTCGTGTAGCCCAACGAAAGCATCTTGAGATCCCCAGAAAAGGCAAAATTGTTAAAAATAATGGAAAAAGAAGAAAATTATATAGAAGAATCTTTTGTTATGCGCAGAACTCAAAAAATTACAATTTTTTACTTTAAAGCCTGTTTTCCCAAAATGTAATATTTTTCACTTTTTATATATATGTACTTTTTTCTCCAAGATTACTCATCATACAATTCTCAAATTTTCAGTGAGCATACTTTTAACATGTCTACACATTTTAACGGAGAGAATTAGATATCTGTAGCACAAATTTTTAGGTATGACTTTTTTAAACTAAATTTTAGGGAAAAATATTGGACAATTTTAAAAATCATAATTTAATTTTTAACAAAAAGACAAAATCCTTTGTTAAAGTATTATTAATAGTGCACATAACCAACTGTATAAATTTTCTCCGTGAAAAATTAGTAGTTTTTGAGAAAAAGGTACATAAACTTACGTTATTTAACATGGGCTCCTATAGACTACTCTATGTAAAAAAAAAAGTTTTTTAAAGTGGAAAGTGTCATAGTTACACAACACAATATGAATTTTCAAGGCATGTGAAAAAAGGATAGATTGATCAGTTCTAAAATAAGGGAACTATTAATATATCCCCACAAGGGGCTTGCAAGCTTAGCAAAATATACTAAATTAAATTTGATGTTTGATACCCAGAAAAATAACAAAATTTCAATCGCGGAATTTTCACTCCAGATCGAAAAGGTTATGGAGTTCCATTTTTGTGGCTCCTGATGATGAAAGAGTCAACGCCTCTGTGTCATAAAGAAATATATTGTGTTTTAGCTGAGCCATCTAAAATTTATTGGTTCGTTTTCTACGTTCTTGCTTTTGATTGCTTTTTTTGTTTGTTTTTATCTGTTTTTCTTCATTTTTATGTTTAAAAAAAAAAAATGGAATTCGGGAAAAAACTCAGTTTTATTGGATTTATCAGGAAAAAAAATTAAAATAAACTACCCAATCAGGGAACTAGATTTATTTTTTATCTAGATGAAGAAAAAAAATTTTTTTAAATATGTCACGCACTTTAAATACAAAGAGACTAAAATGGAGTGAATGTGACATGATGAGAAAAATAAATAAAACGTCTAGAAGTAGAACTTTTGAATTTTTAATCAAACATCAATATTTGCTTTGGCAAACATCAATATTTGTATTCGGCAGAGGCCAAAATTTAATTGGATTGAAGGGAAAATGCTATTTCTTTTGCTTTTCGCTTAACAGAGTCCTATTGGACAACGTTCGATTATTAGGTTATTATTATTTTTCTAAACCCCTTTTCAGCGCATTACTATAATTTACTTCAGGATGGGCATTTGATTTGACCGAAGAGCTACATTGCGAAAGTGTGGGATACCGGAACGGCGCACCTTTAAAAAGCAATTGCTTTCATTAGTTAACTTTGCATCTCAGAAAAGGTATGTTGTTGTTACTTATGTCACCTGATCGACAGTAACATCAGATCAAGGCCAACAAAATTCATCGCGGAAAGGGGCTGGATTTTTACGCCTGACGTTAGCCGTAGCCTTGAGCTATCATACAGGTGACTGTCCGATTTTGCTCGGTTCCAGTCCTACTTTGAGGTAGAACGCTGTTACGCTATCTAACAACAAGGCGCTGTAGTGCCATCTGTAAAAAATTTTTAAAATGCAAGGTCAAAAATGACCCAACAAAAAACGGCTGCACGAATAATAAAATAAACCCACGTTCCCGGGGGGAAAATATTTTTATCATAGTCCACAAAACCAAAGGGTGAGGGGGCCTCTCACCCTTACATTAACTATTTTACACTTTTTCTTATGGTACACTTTATGCCAGAAAAAGACATAAAGTGTACCATAAGAAATAAATACAAGTTAAATAAAATAGCGGCAATTTTATTCAATTTATTTATTGTGGTGATTTCATATAATTTACTCGTATAACTGCAAACCAGTAGCGCACACAAAAATTTTTCAAGGGGGGTCCAGGGTTGAAAGTCCTCCATTTTGGTATCATGCTCCATTACGCCACCCAGCATATTCTTTTGATTTTGTCGATTTTCGGGAACAAAAACAATACAAAATTAATTATTGAACAAATAATTAGCATTAATTAATAAAATTAATTAATAACAAATACATAATTGAATTTTACGTAATATATACATAGGATTATAACCAATCGAAAAAAAAATCAAGGGCTATGGGGGGATGTCCGGACCCCTAGCCATCCTGGCGGTCCTGGGGAAAAAAAATGGGAATTCGCGTGTGGCACGCGGGCTTTTATTTTTGCCCACCCCTGAATTACTTCATTGTAATGCTCTCCTCTTGGTTCCCCATCCCTATTTCTCATCCCTAAATATGGATCGTATGTTGGTACAAAATAATAATAAAAAAAAGTGGTTGTCACACACACATGGACATGGTCGTGTGTTGTACGTGAATACGCGTCGCATGCTGAGTAAAATATTTTATGTAAAATATTATTTATGTGTGTCAATCATGTTTGGACACTAAGAAGTCCTCCGGGTTTTCATGCTTTTTTTTGTTTGTGTTGGCAACAATTTCCTTTCTACGGGTTCAGGACAGCAATCAAGAAAACAAATAATTACTGTGTTATAATATAACTTTATTAATTATAGGTCTATGATATAAAAAGTACGACAAAAATGGCGTACAGGATACATCGAGATTTCTGATAAACGTTAAATCAATACAGGCATTACCACATGTTGAAGAAGTTCCGATGCAAGACAAATTGAACTCACTGACCATGGAGCCGGGAAATGAGCGGTCTTGTGAGACATTAACATTATAAAGTCACCATTTAATTGATGTAGTAAGATTAAGATTGTAACGGGTATAATTTTAGCGATGTTTTTGGAATATTTTAATAGCGATCGTAATATAAAGAGCTTAATTTCTACTAACGCTGTGCCCGGAGGGATGTACACACCCCCCGAGTATGAATTTGAAGATGCCGCTGACCTTTAAGTTATTAGACATCACCAGTATTTGCGTCTTTCATTCCCAAATTAATTTCCGAAATGTCAATGCTAACTCTATTACAATCAGTGAAGTTATTGATGTTGCGATATATTGCGATTCTACCGGCTTTGAGACTTGATGATGATACCGCCGCAATGTAGTTAAAATTTGTCTGCGCTTAGCAGAATCTCAGATCAAAACCAGGCACATTCACTGATATAGAATCTTCCATCAAATTTCGCTGTTGCAAAATTTTGTTTTCAGGAAAGAACCTCCGACTCCAGTGCCCCCTTCAACTTGGTGCCGATCGGATCACCCAAGAGGGGTTTGTCACAACTGGTTTGTGTTAGCATGAAATGAATCCCAGCGTCTTTGATCTTCTAGTTACGCAATTTTGACCAAGTAAAATTGTGGTTTTTACCACAAACTTTATTTCTACCCCGCTCAGATACGAGATTTATGTATCATGTTTTTTTTATGTTAACATTGAACCCCGATCATCGTCCCAAACGACGCAAACTTGGGATTGTGTCCACATCCACGGGTACAATAATGGCGTCGCAACCAACGTATCTACATGAATGACAGTCGTGGTGATACCAGACGTGCACTAGTCGGATCTAATGCGGGCATCCCGTGTTGCTTAGGTGGATACAGAATTTTGTTCGAACGTGATAACGAGGTCCCTTTGTTCCGAGTCCAGTGAGTTTTTACACGTAGCGCATAGTTTAAAGTTAGTCACTTGCTCTTCAGGGAAAGTATTATTAACCCTCTCGCAGCGCGTATCCCGCGATTTCCATAGGCAAAGTACACGTAGCAAAGGTAGCACTACGCAGCGAGTGGATTAAGCAGCGGTAAGTGTTTTTTTTTGTTGGCTTCAATGAGGGAGAAACCATGAAATTAAAAAAACCGAAAGGATTGTTGACGCCCTAGTGAAACGCGCAGTAGCGCCCCAATGTGTTTCATAAACGGCGATTACATTTTATCCCGCAATCGGTGTCAATATAAAGATTTTTTTCCCCCCCATTTCTAAAACTGCTCCAGCTGCAGATGTACTGGCACCGTCATTGATCCACTCGATCCCATTCATTCTTTTACGTTCCCGGCACTATATGACTCACCCATATGGTGTTATATTGGTACCTTTGATTGCTTTTTAGACGCCCTTTTTCCAACGGCATACGATTTCTGTATTTGGACTTGGCTTTTTGACGCATATAGTTCGACATTATATAATTTTGGCAATACTTTTTTTTTTATTTTAGCACCTTTTTATATTTATTGTCTATATTTTTATATACAATCAATCTATTTTGATGAGAGCTGTCGATTGAAACTAAAACGAACATCGTAGCATCTTTGAGTCAAAAGTTATACTAAATGAAAATCTCGATTTGGAGCAAAATTACCTCAAAATGGCGGCACTCTCCCCTCCACCGCGTGCGATAAGTTACAGTCCTTACTTGGCGTTATTAAAATTTTGATCCTTTAGCTCAGGGGGTTTTGGCCGCGGTAAAAGTGGTATAGGTATCGGATCGTGGCCCGTCCGAGTTCGACCCGGTAACTAAGACCCGCCGTGTGGGCAGCGTGCCGTTAAAAACTGTCGAGATGAAATGTCCCCCGTTGGTGTGCTGTGGTAGTTGGAGGGGTGCCAGCCCGGGTGTCGTCCCGGTACTTGACCATGGTTCAAAAATTTCGTGGTCCGTCGCCAAAAGCCCTCGTGAGCTGAACGTGTGACTTTTATTCACTCACCCCTCACCCCTTGATTTAAAAGAATGGGATTTGAATGTCTGATATTGAAGAAATTTTCTTTTTTTACCCTGTAGCCCCTTAATGGGGGGATTTCCGCGAAACCCATTTTCAGTGGATCTCTACTTAATTAAATAGACATGCTTGCCAAATTTCAAGTCTAAATCTAATAGTTCAAAACGAAAATTTTTTTTAACAATAAAGCCCTTACTCTCTTTGAAAATCGATTTCTGTTTGACCCGTTCTTACCGGATTTCAATTCAACGAAAGAAACATGCATGCCAAATTTCGTTACAGTAGGTTTTGTAGTTCGAAAAAGGATTTTTTTTTATGTATACGACTCAGTAACCCTTCACTCCTCCTTGAGAGTCGATTTCCGGAAAATCGGGCCTTAGACGATCTCTCTTCATCAAAAGAAACATGCTTACTTGATTTCAAGTATGTCAGTCTAACAGTGCAAAAGCAGGAATATATTTATCTGTAATAAGCAACCCTTGGGGTTCGATTTTTGCAAAACCCCTTTTGTTGCGGATTTTTACTCCATGAAAAGAACATGCCTGGCAAATTTCAAGTCTGTAGGTTTAAAAGGAACTAGTTTGATATCACGGGGCAAGACACCAAGCGCTGCTTGGCTCGAAAAAAGAATAACGCCAATCAGCGTTTGTTGTCGCTGGAATGGAATCCAAGATGGCGGCCTAGCGGTATCATATCGTCAGGAAGATAATCTTAAAAAATTGTTTTGAAATACATAGAAACATATTTCAAAAGAATATTGGAAGAGATTGAGAATAACCAAGATAAACCAATAAATAATTAATAACAATATGATATAATAAAAAGTAACATGTACTAATAATATTATATATGCAGTATATAATACTCTTTTAATATAATTTAATAGTAACTATACATAATATTCATATAGTATGATGTAATAAAAGTTATTAGATATGATAATAATCTTATAATATAATTTAAAATAGTAATTATATATAATATTCATGTAGTATGATTTAATAAAAGTTATATGTAATAATAATCATATAATATAATTTAATAGTAATTATAAAAAGAATAATCATCGTATTGTAATATTATAAACAAATATACATAAAAAGGCTCATATAACCTAATAATTATAAATAAATAACATATTAATAATCATAAATGAATAACAAAATAATAATTATAAATAAATAACAAAATAATAATTATAAATAAATAACAAAATAATAGTTATAAATAAATAACAAAGTAATAATTATAAATAAATAGCAGATATAATAATATTTATAAATAAATATAATAAAAAAAGAATTATAAATAATGATTATGATTGCAATATAATAATTGTATTTTTATAGTATATTATTAATAAAATAAAATTACATAATGCATATTAAAATTAATAATGAATATCAATTAAACAGTACAGAAAACTTGCACAATATTCCAAAAACTCCAAAAATATCAAGGTAACCATATTGTAATATTATCGCCCATCTTGGTGAACATAAAAACAACTTGGCGCGTGCCCCGTCATATCAAACTAGCACCCTAAAAAATAGTTCCGGATGTATCAAGATGAGTGAGTGCGTGTGTGTGAGTCTCTTTTCTCCTTTATATATATAAACTTTGGGGATATAGTTCAATATTCTTTTCTTCTTAATGTGGTATTAGGTTTAGTTTGTTATTGAGATTTAACATTATATATTACGTTATGCGCGGCCAATTCCTTTTCATGGTATTTTGAAATTCTTGTTTGAACCTTTCTTGTTGCTACCAATTTGGACCAATTCAAAGATCAAGTAACACAGATAATACCAACCCATAACTTTTAACTATGGGCTTAGGGCGAGATTGAAACTTGAGATGATACCTCACTACAATATTCTAAAGGAAGATTTTGAGCAATTACTTATTTACACGTAATTCATAATTGAGATAAAACAGCCCTTAGTTAGAATTCTGAGGTCAAACTCAATATATTCAATCTGTTGTTTTACCAAGCTATCGTGGCTCCATCTACCGAGATAATACTGTACTTATATTTTCTGATACTTTTTTAAAAAAAGAATTCCAAATAATTTTCTCTTATTTTTCGATTTTTCTTTAAAAAAAAAAATTAGTTTGAATCGGAGCTCAAGAGAGTATTAATTACAAAGCTATTCATTTTCATTTCGTTTAGTAATGTAAATTTTCTACAGTGAACAAACACAAAGCATTTTTAATGTTAGAATTAAATAAGGAAAAGAAAAACTGAACTGAAAATAAATAAATAAAAATGAAAAATAAACATTTGACTAATGTTATAAAATAACTTTTAATTACTAATGAAAATTATAAGATTTTATGAGTTTTTGCCTTAAAAGATATGCGTGTGTGATAAAAAAGATTTCAGATTGATAGAAATATCCCCGAATATTATACCATTTCTCAAAAATTATTTTCTTTAAATTGTAAATATAGAATCCTTAAATAGCTTAGTGTTTACAAGTGTTTCAACAAATATGATACACGTACACACACATAGTTGAAGCCTTTATTTCGATGGAAGAATTTCTGTTAACATCTATTAATTCTTAAGCTCCAGTAGGTTTTTCTTTTCTATCAAGTTTTTGGGGGTTTCAAATACTTCTTTTTGGAAGATCCAAAAAAATTCTTTTTGAAATATAATCAAACTAAAGGGGGTTATGTGATATTTTAATGAACAAGGGGAAAAAATTTATAACGGTTCTTGGGTATCCTAAAACTGATGAATTTTCTCAATTTAGGAATGGCTTAAATGTTTTTTGTAAGAGTTAATAAGTTTAATAAGATTCATTTCTATTGATAATTTTCTTATATATATATATACATGATGATGATGATGACTCCTTCATGATATGATCATTGATATTTATACTTTTATTCATCCACTCAAAACTCAAACCCCATTTTTTTTAAAATTGTTGTGGGGTGACCCCATTTAATACACTTTTTCAAATATTAATTCAAATAATAATTTCAATTATTAATTAAGTTAAATTAACTAAAATAAAATTTTTCTTTGTTGGCCTAAGTAAGAATTGATTTAAGAAAATTCTTTTTTTTATTACTTGTTTTTCACATATCGTTTTCAGACAGGATTTTTGACGACTGAAACCGAAAAGGGTAATCCAGAATTTGATGTTAATTCTCTTCTTACTGTAAACCAACACTAGGACTACTGGCGAAGGACTTCGTAACTTTGAGCGACGGTCAAGTGATGAGGACGACACCTGAGCTGGTGCCCCTCTCTAAAATAACACACCACGCCACCGGGAGGACTTTGAGCCCCTTTATATGCTGGGTCACAGTACAAATTCACCTCGAATTCTCGATTCCACAAAGCCTGGAAAATTTAGAATAATGATTGTTTATTAAAGTCGCACTTCAAAACAGCACAAAGTCAATTGGTGACGGATCTTGTAATTTTAATAATTCGTAAAATGGCGGAAGGAATTTCAAACTATCCTAGGTTTTTTGACTTAAGGTATCCGACTACTTTGGGGGGAAACCATGTTTTTAAAAAAAGCGCATAAATGTATAATTTTCATTATATTTAGTTCATTTAAATTTAGAATACATGTATAAAATTTTTTTTAAGGCCATTATGAAAAAAAAATTTATTTAAATACAATATTTTAAAAAATTAACAGAATAACCTTTTTTCCAAATGTTCTCCTTTAGAAAAAAAAAATGCTTCTATTTATTTAATTTTTTTGCCTATAAAAACGATCTCTGTACAGAGGCTCAACTATGTTTTTTTGAAAATTCACATTTTTTTTCGATTAAAACCCTTTGAAATAACTATCGGCGTATTTTCTTAAAATTTCTCCCTTCTGTTTTTGTAAAACATGGATAAACCGACTTCTAAGTTATGCATTTCAAAAATTATAATTGAGCCTCTGTACAGAATCAGAAATACATGCAGGGCAAAGGTATTATTATAATGAAGCATTTCACAAAAGGAGAATACTTTGAAAATGGAGTTCTATGTTCATTTTGTCAAAATATTAATATAAATCCTTTTTGTTGTTAGCATACTATTCTTGGCAATTTTATATACATTGTCTAATCTAAGTGACGCTAAATATCATATATATTACCCATTTACACGCTTTTGCAAAATCACGGTTCCGAACGTAGTCGGAAATACCTTAAAAGATTAAACGTTTATTAGCCTCTCTACAAGGCGGATCTTCAGTGGCACCATGTCTCGAATCCATGACTAGACATAAACAATGCAGGTTCACGAGTTCGCAATATTGAGGACCCCTTGGATACGTTAAGTTTTAGGAAGGAGATGCGATTGGCTTTTAATTGTTCATGCGTTCCAGTTCACTGAATTGTGATCCAAACACTTTCCTGCATTTCATTGATTTTGAGAATTTTTTGAAATATTGTAATTTATAAATTGAGATTTTTCAAATAAATATATATTTCAACAATAAATATTGATATTTTAAGGCTACACAGTACCTTTTTATAAAAAAAAATTTTTTTTGGAGACAGTTACAGTAAAAATAATTTGTTTTGTAATAAGATTATATTTATTAAGCTGATTCCGTAAGTAAAAAGTCATTTTGACTAGCCATTATTTTACAATTTTAAAAAATTAGTAATTTTCGAAAGTTTTTCAAATTTTTGTAAAATACTCAATTTTTAAAATTTTTTAGTCATTTTTCAGTTATTTACGTTTCTTAGATTATTGCAAACAAAAATTAGAATGGATTTGAAAATCCATTCCCTCGTTGGTTTTTAATAATTTTTTTTTTCTAGAAAAACCTGGAAAAAACACGAAAATTTTTAAACTATCAACTTAAGCATTTTTTAGAAAAATAACTAGAGATCTCAGCCCTAAATACATACTAACTGTCATAGAACATACGTTTGGGAATACATACAAATTTTAGGGCTCTATTTTGAACAGAAAAAAAGCCTTAGGGATTAGAAAACACTTATACCTTCAAAATTGAATGTCTGAGAAAAACGCGTATTTAAAGTTTAAATCATAAAACAAAAACACACTACTTATAATGCTCGTAATGCTCTAATTTTTTAATATGTTATTTTCCTATGTATGTTCTACATTAATACACTATTTTAACTAAATATGACTGAAAATATTTTTAATTCAAAATATATTTCTGCATAATATTGATTGCATTTATTTTTTAAGACGATTCTTTATTCAGCTTAATCTTAACCTAATATTTTCACAAAAGTTTTAAAACACAAAGCATTTATGTACAAAAAAATTATGATACTAACTTAAGCTAAAAATAGCCAGGTTTGTTAATTGGGGTAGTTAAGGAAGTTTTAGCTCTTTTGTCGCGTACGACTTTAAAATACTAAAATATAGTACTACAATATGTTTAGCATAATGTAGTTTGGTACATCAAAAGGAAATATTTAGTTATATCTGCAACATTTGAATTCAGAATACTTGTACTCGGAAGTCTAATTACAGTATCAGAGCTGACGACTGATTTTTTTAGATGCATCATTTTCATTTGGTTTATCTCTTCGAAATATTGTTTCTCTCTCCACAGCGACCTGAGCTTACTTTGGCATGGCATTTCTCTGGAAAAAGTGTGATGTCAGCTTTTAAGCTATATAAACTTATTTTAAAGCTAAAAATTGACCATGGGAAATTAAATGCGTAATTAGTGGTATGATTAAAAAAAACATAAACTCAAAACATAATCAAGCCGTAATCTTAGTAATATAGAAAATTGGAAATTAATAGCCATTTGGCACTAAAAGCTCAGAAATATTTTTTAATTAATTCAATTTTAAAAGGTGAAAAATACTTTAAAATGAAACCAGAGAACCAAAACCATAGCTCAGAAAACAAATATCTCAAAACTAATTGGTTAACACATCTGAAATTTGGTGGCAAGCTTCTCAATAGCCATGAGCCACAAGAAAATGCAAAAAAAAATTTTTCGGTAAATATATGAAATTTTTTAGGGTGTGTGTAGATTACGGGTTGAATATTTACGTCTACATTACTGTTCAAGCTACACGAGGGGCTTTTTGGCTACACGGACCGCATGATTTTTGAACCATTGTCAGAGTGACGTGGATGACACCGAGCTGGCACCCCCTCTCTAACTACCACACCACACCAGCGAGAGGGACGTTTCCGAGCTCTCGACAGATTTAACATGCATCGCTGCCCTACACGGCGGGTCTTTTGAGTGGTACTGGGCTCGAGGCTTCGTGACAAGACGAAGCCACGATCCGATACCTACCACCACTCGGCTACCGCGGCTTTTTAGAGGGTATTGTGTAGTCTTAATCTTTTATAATCTTACTTTCATAATACCAAACTTGCTTTTATTTGGTCTCCACGATACAATTCTTTTATTTTTCTACTAGATTCTTTTTTTCTCCCATAAAACCCTTGATTTTTTTCTTAAAAAAAAGCTTAGCCACTTTTCCTTTAAAGCCTTGTGTTTTACGGTATGTGCTCTACGAAAAAGAGAAAAGTGTTTGAATTTAGTGTTCACCGTCTTCAAAATTATTGAGAACTAAAGCCTGCGATTGGGGACTAACTCTGTTTGAAGAACATATCAAGTTAACATATTGCCTGCGGGAAGCATATATTTTACGTTTGCAATCTAACACTACAGCGTGGATCAGTTAAAATTACCTATTTAGTAGATCTGCGCTGGAGACTGGGTGTCGTTTAAATAAATAAATAAAAAAGTAGCTTTGCTGAGAAAAAAAAAGAAGTACATTTCGATTTATTGCGATTTTACTGAATGACAAAACTCTAGTAAAATTCTTCATCCGCATGTAATGTATTAAAAGTTTGAAGAACATGTTAAGAATTAAATTTTCACGGAATCATAAAGTTCCCAAAAGTGGTTTATACATGGATCTAAGGGATCTTTGTGACTGATGAAGGGGTCTGTAGCAAATTAAAACTAATTTGGGAGTCCGTGGACAACGTAAAGTTGTTCGCAAAAGTTTTCATATGAAGTAAAATACTTGTGATCAATTTCCATTATTACGAATGTTAATAAGTTTGATGTATTTTAAAATTTTGAGGGATAAAAGTAGGGCAAAATATTACAAATAAGTACGTAAAATATACATGTAATGACAAACGCAGCGTGGTGGAAGTGGAGTCAAGCATCCATTTTCCCGCTTAGGCTCCCTTCACACCAAACGATTCCGAGTCTGTCGCGATCAGTCCGATTCACAGCGATTCTGGAATGAACCGGTTTTGCCGCCGGGGTCCAATGCAGGGTCATTCTTCTATCAGTTTAACATCCCACGAACATGGATGCTGTTTTGTATTTTAAGACGATTAAAGATATAAAAGCTAATTATTTCACAACTGTATCATTATTTGTTTATTTTCAAATTGAAATACATGGAATAAAAAATATAAGAACGGTTATATTTTTTGTTATATTTTCCCTGTTAGTATCAAATGTAATTATAGTCTGAAAAGAAGTAACAAATAATAAATATGTATTGTAATTTTATTATAATGCAATTTTACAAATAATATATCTAACGTTTTTAAAGGGCATTCCAGATGTTGTTATATGCTACAGCTTTTGTAGCATATAACAACTATTTTTCTGATTATATATTTAAAAATGGGGTTTTACTCGGTTTTCTAATATATTAATGAATTAAAAATTTTATACACGCCATTTACATTTTGTTTGTTTTAGCTAACATATAACAAAATTTGAGATATATGTAGTAATAAAATGGAATCTTTTTAAAAAATTAAAATTATATCGACAGTATTGGTGTTTTATTTTATATTTTAGCATTCTAATGAATATTAAATTTTTTCTCTCCCAAAATTAAATAAATTCTTATCAAATTAATCTCATTAATCTCTGAAGCTATTTCAAACATCCTTCAGAACATTACCTTACCCACCAAAAAAAACACATTTTTCTTTGCTTGTATTAGTAGAAGTAAAAATAAAGTTTTCGGAAATTTTTCAAATTGAATAAAATAATACATGCAAAATTAAATTTGGCTATTTATACAGCATTAGTTGGGATAAAATACAGCCTGCACCTCAGTGATAAGAGCTAGAGTTGTTAGTTTACATACGGTGCTGGTATTCTCAATCGCGAGTAAACCTCAGGTTATCCCGAACCGGTAAACTCGCAGATTGGCGAAACATCATTATTCTCAATTGCGGGTCGCGCCGAAGGCTCACGGATTTATTCATCCAAAAGATGATAACCCACCGATTTCCGGAGGGTAACTCTCGGATTTCGATCAGAAGCGAATCTGTTTGTAAGTAAAGATGGACGTAACAAAGAATGTATCACGTGATTATCAGGTGTCCAATCCACAACGACTTCGCCAACATCTTTTGCCCACACACACGCATAACTCACGGATTCGGTAATCGTCAGTTCGAGAATAAGAAAGGAGAATTATCCGCGAGTTTTATCGGCGAGCGAGGAATTTTGCAATCCGGCAGTTTTCTTTTCAATAGCACCGCGATTGAGAATACCACCGTAAGAATACCAAAAATATAAGCGCCATCTATTAGCATAAAAATAAACTCATGTTAACCCTAACTATAGAGTCATTATCTTCAACACATCTGGAATCAGTTTCTTAAATAGAATCTTTACATGATTATAGAATCTTAATAGAATCTTTATAACATAAAAAACAGTAACAATCAGCACTCTATTAGTCTGAATTCACTTTTTCTTTAAGAAATTGCAACATCCATTGCTCCCGGCAGCTGATGAATGATTGAAGAAAATTTAACCTGTTGAATCATTCGGGGACGAGATTCATGACGGATAGAATCGGATTCGTTTGGTGTGAAGGCAGGAAGTGAATCTTGGCTTAATTGAGTGGGAAATTGCGAAGCCAAATCCAGGTCAATCAGATAGGGTTGATTGCGAATGACACGGAATCGTTTGGTGTGAAGGGAGCCTTATGCAGATTTAAATAGGAACGGAGCAAAGGCGTAACGAAGAATATTAGGGGCCTCCTACAAAGTCAGCTTTTGGGCCCCAAGTCAGATCTTACAAAGGATTGTAAAACCATAACATAATGCAAATTAGTTAAATACAGTCGAACCTCTATATATAGCGAATCTCTATATTGCGAATTTTTCTATATAGCGAACTTTTTCCTGGAACATTGAACATTTCACGATTTTCTTCGTAAAATAACCTCTCTATAGCAAAGTGCATTTTCTATATAGCGAACTTTTTCTATTGTGATCCAATATTTTTTGTCCTTATTTTTAAAGTATTTCTGGACATTTCAAGTTATTAACACCATTTTATGGTGGTCATCCTAAGTCACCGAGAGCAATAGAGTTCTGGACGTTTCATCTAAGAAGTGCAACCTTTAAACCCCATTGCCCAGTTCACTAGAAACATCTTCGATGTCCTCTTTCACTCTCAGTGGAGTTGTCCGTGTTCAAATTCTAAAATAATGTATGTTTAATATTACATGTGTGCTTTAAATTATAAAATTTCCTTAAAATTCATTAATTTTAGTATAAAATTATTTTCTTAATATTGAAAACAGTGAATTCTTCGACACTTTTTCTTGCTTTCCTGGCAGTTTTTCTTTCTTTCTTTCTTTTTTAATGGGTAAGATATATAAAATACACATATATTATTTTAAAAAATAGGTGTGAAGAATTCCTTTTTTTAATATAAAGTGTTTATCAATTTAAAATTTGCTTTATGGGGTTTATAAAGTATTTAAAAGATGAACCTCTATAAACGAATTTTCCATATAACGAACTTTTCCGGCATTTAGCGACTTCGTTATATAGAGGTCCGACTGTATATACTTGGCGTCAGTCTGGTTTTGGCCCTCTAGAATTCCGGGCTTCCCTGCGATGCGAGGGTTGGGGGTTGTACGTTACTCCATTCGAATGGAGTTTCGTTGCTACATTCAACACCTTGTTTAAAATATGGCAGTATAAAAAATCATGCATCGAATTTTCCTTAGTTTTGAACAGGAAAAGCAGTATTATTATTTGTATTTACGAGAGAAAATAAAGTACGTTGCGTAAGTATTTTTTAATACTATTGTGTATAAATTTTTAAACCTAATGTATAATTTTCTTAAAGCTGATCAATAAAACAGTTTTATTATATCGGGTGTTTCTAAAAGAATATCGGAGTTTTAACCTTTTCAACTGTCTACCCGAGAGAGGTCTCGAGCTTTCTGGTGTTCAAAATGTCACGCCTGGTATTACTCGGGGTAATTTTTTGAGTGCATCGTATTGTTTTACCGAAAAAATTTTCAGGAGACGTTATTTCGGCTTCATCTCTTTGTCAAACCCTGACTGATTCTCGGGAATAGTTAATGTGCCCACTCAATTCAATAGATGGCGGCACTGCACAAGACTTCAAAGGTTAGAGGTTAGAAATTCTTTGGTTGGCTCGATTTGACAATTTGTGTACCCAAATCATCAAAATAACTTGACGGTTAGGGGTTAACGCTCATAGTATTCATTACATATAACATATCGGTATGATTCATACATCAATGAAGAGCAACTGAAACTTCGTGTTTGTTTGCGCTGGCATGTGTGCGCGTGTGCGCGAAGCGGCCACATGCTTAATAATTTTCCTCCATTCTAGCCGATGAACCCGCTGGTAAGAAAAATGGCGACTAGTAAACAAAAGCATTT
This sequence comes from Trichonephila inaurata madagascariensis, assembly GCA_019973955.1. Classification (NCBI taxonomy): domain Eukaryota; kingdom Metazoa; phylum Arthropoda; class Arachnida; order Araneae; family Nephilidae; genus Trichonephila; species Trichonephila inaurata. The sequence goes on along the minus strand of BMAV01010530.1, from coordinate 12,529 downwards.
TGTGTTCTCCAGTTTGCAAAGACAGAATCTTCTATTACTGTGCAACGAGCGTTCCGTATTAAGTTCGGTTGTCAGCCTCCAAATGATAATAGCATTCTTAGGTGGTTTCACCAGTTTGAAACAACTGGCTGTCTTTGCAAAGGGAAAAGTATGGGATGACCAATGCTTTAACTGGTAAATAACTGCAAATGGTTCTGCCTATCTTGATGCTGCTCAACAACTATGGCTATTTTTTCAATTGGAAGAAAGTGAACCAAATAACTTCATTTGGCAGCAAGATGATTTTTACCTTTCACTGGCATCTCTCAATGCAGTGGTCAGAAATATCGCCGTACCCAACCAATGGATTATTACAAAACTTCCTGATAAAGCTTGTACCGCATGGCCTCTACGTTCACCCGATCTGTCGCCATGCTGACTTTTTATCTGAGGGTTCAGAATAAAGTTCGAATAATGAGTAATGTGCATTCCTCCACTTCAATGACCTTTCTGACTAAAGACAGGTTGGAAACAGATGCAGCAAGAATTTTCTCAGACACACTGAAAAAGTTTGGGATGAACTCGCCTATCGACTTGATTTGTGCCGTGTGACGAATGGGGCTCAAATTGAACATTTGTAAGCCTGTAGGTAAAACTGTTTCAGTTCCTCTTTCATTCAATGTATGAATTATACTTGCAACTTATATGAGATGAATACTATAAAGCGCGCGCGCGCGTTAGAACTCCGATATTCTTTTAGAAACACCCGGTATAATGTTTATCAATACCAATATCATTTTCAGGACAAAGTTAAATTTGCATTTTTTCTATTAGGCTTTAAAAGAGAGTTATTTCACGGGGGGTTCATGGCCAAATTTTAGGTAGAAAATGGTGTCCATAAGTTGAATCACTTTGGGAACCACTTTTCTAGAACAACGTTTGTCTACAAAAGGGTTTCTCAAACTGTGGGGCTCGCCTCCTCGGGAACCCTAGTGCGAGCATATTGAAAAATCGGAAATAAAAGATTATTTTAAAAAATTATTAATTTAATAAAAAGTATCAAAACAAAACACATGTTGACATAATAAAAAATAAAATACACATTTACACTGATATAATATGTTTGCAAATGTATCAGTACTGCGCAATTTATTTGACAATTTATCAATACTAAGTGAAGAGAACAAGTTTAATAATTACTATAGACTCCTTCCTTGGGCTTATCATATACAAAATTGTATGCAAAATACTTTTCTTGATAATTTGTACGGTTTATAATTAAGGTCGTATTGTAGCTTTAGCATCACAAAGTACTTTATTATTGCATTCAATACATTGTTATTGTATGGTGGATTCGATGAAAATTCTGATTGAAAATTGGGTCGCAAATGTTGGAAGTTTGAGAAGCATTGGTCTACAAAGCTCATAACGACTTTCTGCGGTAGAAACACACCAGATATTTTTGAAAAAACAGTGATTCATATAAATACAGGCCATCTTATAACTTCAGGATCAATAACATGCGCGTCCCATTTACCATTAAGTCAACGAAACGGAAAACAAAATAAAACTTAACACATATTCTCCAAAAAAAGAACCGTCTTTCAAAGAAGCTGACCTTGTAATTTTCTGCTCCGATGCTCCGCCAGATAAACAAAAAAAAATTAAATTTAGGCATGATAATGAAAATGTTCATTGTGTTCGCATCGGGTCGTTCGGCCCGTTCTGTGCTACAGTGCTCGAGAATAAGGAGGAATGAATTTGCTGTTTTTCATTAATTGAAATGAACTGGATTGCCAGAAACATACTTTTGTTTACTTAAGTGCTTCGCCCTTAAGTTGTTTCATTTTTGATACTTAAAGTTTATTTCCTGGTCTCTAAATAGCATATAAACGAGTAAATTTAATTAAATAAAAATGGTGAATATTTGATATTTTGTTTCTTAATTTCTACTATAGACCGTCTATTTCGAATCGTAAGATTAAAGGTTATTGAAAATTTTTGATGATAAAATTGAATTTTTTTTTAAGACAGGAAAAGTTCTGTACATATTTTCGTTTATTTACCATTTACACTCACTGCACCAATAAAATGCTCTAAGGCAGGGGTTCTGAAACTGTGGTCCGCGGACCCCAAAGGGTCCTCAGCACCTTTCCAGGGGGTCCACGAAGGGGTTAAAGTATTCGACTACGCGTTCGAAACCATGACTTTGCAAAAGCGTACAAACGAATATTTTTTTAAATATTTGAAACGTCATTTAGTTAGAATACCCATATGAAATTGTTTTAAGAATATTATTACAATAAAAAATTATGTAAATGCAATATTTTGGCAAAAAATGAACTCAGAATTACCTATTTTCAAAACATTCTCCTTTTATGAAAAATGCTTTTATAATAATAATATTTTTCTTATATATAGCTAAGACTGCTCCATAGAGCCTTAACTAGGGTTTTTGAAATATTCACATTACTTCCAGAGCTATAACCAACTGAAAAAATTACCGGTGTTTTTTAGTTAACATTTCTAAACTTTGAAATACTAACATACGAATAAATCCACTTCTAAGTTATATAGTTCAAAAATTCTAGTTCAGGCTTATATGCAGAGGTCTGCACTATATATAGGTAAAATATTATCATTGAAGAAGCATTTTCCAAAAAAGAGGAATGTTTTGAAAATCGGTCATTCTATGTTCATTTTTTTGCCAAAATGTTGCATTTAAATAATTTTTTTTATTGTAAAAATAGTTTTAAAACCGTTATATACGCGTATTCTAAGTGTTTTAGAATATTTAAAAAAAATACTCATTGTACGTTTTACAAATGCAGTTCAGACATAGTTTGGGCGTACTTTAAGGTATCCGATTACGTTCGCAACCATGATTTTGTGAAAGCGTATAAATGGATAATATTTATGATATTTATAATGTCACTTAGATTAGAAAATGTATATAAAATTGTTTTAAGAATAGCATTACAATAAAAAATTATTTAAATTTTCAAATGGTTTGACAAAAATGAACATAGAATGGCCCATTCTCAAAATGTTCTCGCTTTTGGCGCGAAAAATACTTCTATTATAAACTAATACTGTTTTGCCTGTATATAGCTCAGACCTCTGTACAGAGGCTCCAACTAAATTTTTGAAATATATAACTTAGAAATTGGTTTTATGCATGACTTTTTACGGCCCCACAGAGGGGAGACTTATTTTAAGAAAAAACGCCGATAATTATATATATTTCAATGTGGTTGCCAGCTTTAAAGAAATAATGAATTTTCAAAAATCGTTGAGCTTGGGTCTGGCTCTCTGGAAAGCTTATCGGTAATATTACAAAAGAAGCTGTTAGAGTTATTCTAAGTTGGTACATTTGAAATAATTTTTTTTTAATCCTCGATAAAACAGTTTTTGCGCATGTATTCTAATCTAAAGTGACCGTGAAATATCATGAAAATATTTGTAATGCCAAATGACGGTTCCGAACGTGGTCTGATACTGCCCGCAAACTCTCTCTTTACAGACTCTGAAGAGGCCTCTTGGAAAAACTGAAGGAGTATGTTATCCTAAGACTAGATCGATAATTCCCCCAATGAAAAAACTATACTAGAACATGCATTTATGTCAGAAATATTAATTAAGTTTTTTTTTATTGTTTGCAACTACATAGCCATTACTACAGCATAGTATTTATTAATTGTTTACTGTTTACTTAGAGGAAAATAATAAATGTTTAAAAAATATGCATAAATAGCAGAGGCCATATTAGGATTATTGATTAACCTTTAAGTCACTCAGCCATGTGTTGGGGGTCAGGGAGGGGTGTCCATGATCTTGGGGGTCCATGATGCCAGACTGTAAACATAAAAGGGGTCCGCGGAGATTGAAAGCTAAGAATCGGTGTTCTTAGGAATTTTATTTAATTTACCTTTATTATTTATTTATACTGATTGCTTATTTATTTATATTTTTTGACGAATACAATGACTAAGAGTATCATTTCTATTATTACTGTCCTCCTTTAGGTAGGACAGTTCTTATCTTTTATAAGTTCTGTCTTTCCTCAAAAAATGTTCTCCTACTTGTCCTCCTTTTCAATATTTTAGAACTAATCTGTCAATCTCTATTCAGAGATGCCAGGCCAAAGTGTTACGCGTCAGTTTAAAGAAATTAGAACACCGGATGTATAGTAAAATTATGATAAGTTAGAATGATTGGAAAATCATCATGTTGAAACTGATGAAAGATGGGCGGAAATTTAACCATTTCAAAAATGAACACATTCCATATGAAAAATTAGTTATATTCTTGTTGAATTTGCATTGTGATGCCCAAGAACTAATGCAGCAGTTGATAGAGCTTTTTTAATTTATAATGATTTTTGGACAAGTGAGAAATCAAAATTAAATGTTGATACTTGTTAAGTGCGTGTTGTGCAAATAATTATTGCGACGCCCCCAAAGAACAAGTGAATATTTGCCGTGAGAAGGAGCTAGTGTGTATATTGTATGTAAGCATAGAGCGCATGAGGGAACCCTCGAATAAATCCTGCGTCCTAAGTCCACAATAGCATCTAATTTTTTGTGATAATTTTTAGTGAAAATCATGAGTATTGAATTGGCAGAAGAGCAATACTTTGGCGCAGCACTTACGTAAGAAGTTGAGCGTATGAAGGGATATTTTTGCTCTGAAATTTCACGATTAACATTGAAAATATAATATATTAGCGAAGAAAAAACTCATTCAAGAAGGTAGAGAAAAATAACACAGTTAATAAAATAATAAAAAGAGGTATCTGACATGGTAGTGTATTTTGTATGCGTTAAATGTTTCTACATATTTAAGTTGTAATTTTTTCTTGGTACATCGCGTCCTCATTTTCCTTGTTAAACTGAAGGTCACTTTCTAATTATTGTACTCCACATTAAACAGAATGTCTTTATGTATTTTACATTTATTTATAATGGCATTTCTTGCGGCCAAGGGGGACCCAAATACTCCGGTACCACCAACTTTTTTTATTAATATACAGAATGTTTTACGTAACACCCTATTTGAACACTTATAAAATTTTAGAAAAAAAATACCATTTTAAACGAACAATTCTTTTAAATTTTAAACTTTTTAAAAAAATATTTCAATATTTTAAAATTTTTACTACTTTTAGGAATTTTAATATTTGTGAACTGTTCTTTTGACCATAATAAATAATTTGAAATTTGTACGAGTGCATCGGTTACATTAACAACTAGAATCTCGAATGCTCATTCCCGCAGTACTTGCAGCTTTTTCCTAATAACCCCTTAAAAAAATCGTTCGCACTATTATATCATAAACAAATATTCTGCATATGGCCAAATACATCAATGGATCATACATATGCAATATCAGCTCTTGCTGTTTCAATTAACCTTTTCATTTCCACGATTTTCCAGTTATGTTCAACTTCTTGGACACCAGTGTGTAAAAAATATATTACATGGGTAGAATTTTTACGTTTCATGGACAATTTTTCGGTTTAAAAATATTGTAAAACTGACTTTTGATTCAGTTGTCAGAACAGAACTCCAGATATATATGCAGCGACGTCTTAAGGCATAGGCCAAGTGGGACAGGGGCGGGATACAATGGGGCCTCGTCTCGTTCTCGATTTAGCCTTGTAGGATCGTTCGAATATGAGCATTTTAACAGGTCAGAATTATTTTCTCCGAAGCCGACTGGCTACATGTGAAGACCGTCGTCCCTGTATAGACCTAGGCCTATCACCATACACCATCCTTACTCTATCAGTCAAAAGGTGGCAGTCGGTCCTGACGGCTTGTGCGATTATAAGTCATGCACATTTTATTTGTTTCAGGATTGTGTTTTGCACGAATTTTTTAGTATACTTTATGAACTCTGTTTACTTTTAGGGTCATGAGCGGTGGCGCATCTTAGGGGCCCCAAGGCCTGTTGATTGATTGTAATTCTAATTGCCTTTATAAAATTTAATTAAATATTGGACATTAATGATTAGGTAGCGTGAGTAATGCTAATTATTTATTCAGTAATTAGTTTTTACTGTTTTTGTTCCCGAAAATCGGCAAAATCAGAGAAGCATGAAACAAGAATGGTGGACTTTCACGGTCCTGGACAACCACCTTACTGAAAAGATTCCGCAATGATGCGATACTGGTCATAGGTAAGGGCTACATTTGTGTAGCCGATATGGGGGACTTGACATTAGGAACGGATCAAAATTTCTTTTTCAGAATTTCCAAGCCTAGATTGTTCTCTGGTATATAGACGAACGGAAAAATGAGATAAGAATGAATTTTTATGTTCAGTACTGCCACAGTGATCATGAAAAGTTTAGATATTTCACTTTTTTTTTTTCTTATGCTAAAAAGTCAAAGTCGTTTTTGTTAAGAAAAAACAGGAACTTTAATATTTTTTAACATTTATTGTGATGAGAAGGAACATCTAATAAGTAGTAACAAGGAAACAAAAACCAGGTACATAGCAACTTCACAAATTTTTAGAAAATGTATTTGTATTATTATTGATAGAAATACTTGTTGTAGAGCACGATAAAGTGGAAGATGGAAAAAAGCTTAAATTTGGCTAATTCTACACGTGCAGGGGAAGTTAGCTGGTTATAAAGATTTTTGCAATATACTTACATTGAAAATCAAACCTTTTGAAACTAAAATATTTTTTCGTGTTAAAAGGGATCAAACCGAAAGTAGAAACCCCTATAAACTAAGAAATTAAACAATTTATTAGAATTTTGTTTTGGCCCATATATAGGCTTGAATATATGCATATATTTAATAAAAATTAATATAGCAAAAATATCCACAAGGACTTAAAGAAATTTAATACAAAATTTTCAAATTTTTTGAAAAATGAATCATTTATTGAGTTTTTGGAAAATAATCTGATATTTTTCTGTGCATTGTTTTGCTTTAGATTCAAATTGTCAACAAGAATTGTTCGCTATCATCCATTTTATTATTTATTTGACCATTTGAATGTGCGTCTATATAACTGAGCATACTTTTCATGAAATTCCTCATTTCCGGTGATGTAGAAACGGAGCTGCATTATTCATTTCATTTTCATCGTCGGAACCTGCCTCAATACTAATTTTTTTTAGCTTCGAACAAACTTCCGAATGTCTTTGTCTGCCATATAATTGGGGCTGTACACACATTATCAATATCTACTGTGCAATGAATTCTTCCTATAATAAAACAGGACAGTCCAAACTAGCTGGTGTTTTCCGTAATTTGTTCATTCCCAGAAGGGAAATCTTTTAGTGTTAAGCGATTTTCGTTTCGTGTTAAGAGAAAAAAGGCACGCAAAAAATACATAATATACAAAGTAGTTTGCCGGGACAGTTGTATTATTTCGTGTTAAACAATAAGCGTTTTCGTGTTAAACGTATTTCGGTGTGTATTATATTATTCATTACTAAGTACTTATCAATAATCATCCTTTTTGTTTATTTATATTGAAGAAAAATAATTTTATTTTCAGTCTAAAATCATGCGATCAAAATTAAGTCTCTATTTTTTCTAAAACTCAACCCTTTGCGGCAATATTAAAATGTATATAATATTAGTTTTTAAAATTATTTTTCTTCAAATATCCATACGATAGAACGCCTTTTCCGCATAGGTAGGTTTTGATGAATTATAATTTTTTTCTCCATATTTGTAACGACTCTCTCTCTCTCTCTCTCCACCCCTAATATATAGCTTAGCTCTGAAGCTCTATTAAATATGAGAAATCTCTCAGTCGCTTTTTTCGTTGCAACATGTTTTTTTTTTAAAATAGAAATTTAGATATAAAAATTGAATGATAACATTGGCTGGAGAAAAATGTATTAAATTCCACAGTTATGATAATAAAGAACAAAAAAAAAAAAAAGTACAAAAAAAATAAGATTTCATGTTAAGATGATATTGTTAAAATCAATAGTTAACAATAAATACATGATATCATCTTTTTTACCAACTGTATATAAAACAGAATCGAAAGATCTTTGAACTATCGATCGATCATAAAATCATTGATACAACTATAAATTCGCTGCTATTTGTTATTCCAGAAGAAAAAGAAAACCGAACTATTTCACGTTTCACATCAATTCTACTTTTAAACCCGAATTTTACATCCTGACAATCGGATTCAATCTGGGGCATGAATAAATGAAACAAAAGCCTGTAATCTAAATAAAAAGTCAAGCTTCAACTGTAACCGGAACTGACTCTTGAGATAAAAAATATTCCGGAACCCAATTTGTGGTTTCGTAGGCGTTTTTTGTTACATTATGCACGACGCGAGAGTGACTAAACCTCAGAAACAGAAATCGAATGCGAAAAACAGAAAATAAAGTAATCTTTTCAGGAAACCAAATCCTTTCAAGAGCTTGACGCGTTATATCGAATGTTGTTGAATGAATTTTACGCATTTATAGATTGTGTATATATATATAATGCTTGTAAAAACGTAATTTAAATATCTAAACATACGATTGGAGATTGCAAGATAGGTTTTGGATTTTATGTATTTTTGAAGAGTTGTGAGATCGATTCTATTAAAATGAAGTTTCTGTAAAGAACAAAAGGGAGCTACTGGATTATTGCTTCGTTTTTATAAAAGTGCGCTATGGGCAGTTATTTGAATGTTAGTGAAATGGTATTTAAATGATGGTGTATGTATTCGGAATCAGTCTTTTCAAAAAATAAGAACATTGTACAGCAGGAGTGGCCAGACTTTTCCAGGGTGTGGGTTACTTTTAAATTTTCAAGCTATTGCGGTACATCCAATGTCAGTGGCGCAGTGGTCCGAACCCTCCTCCATAGCCCTTGATTTTTTTCTCGATTGATTATAATCCCATGTATATACCACGTAAAATTTAATTAAGTATTTGTTATGAATATTTTTTTTATTTAATGCTGATTACTTATTCTGTAATTTATTTTTTACTGTTTTTTGTTCCCGAAAGCTTACAAAATTAAAAAATATATATGTTTAACATGTATTGGGGTATGATACGAAAATGGTAGACTTTCGACCCTCAACCTCAACTCTCCCCTTGAAAGATTCTTGTGTGCGCCAATATCCAGTATCGTAAATGTGGCGAGGTTGGAAAAGGTCAACAATATTTATAATAAATTAATAAAATAAATAAATGGAACATATACTTACTTACAGAACTAAAATAAAAGAATTAATACTTTTAAAACCGCGCTTAAAGCACAAGACGCAAAAATACAAACATAATAATAATAGCCACAAATATAATATCAAATGATGTATTTATTATCAAACAACTTCAAAAAAATACGTACAAAATAAAACGTTTTTTAAAGTTAGTTTTTTTTGTTATAGTCAGTATTTTTAGACGCAACTTCCACCTTTGGATATTTCCATATTATTACAAATTTGCCAAATCTTCAGGCGGTCCCCCCAAAAGTCTTTGGGTCCACCGGTCGTCATCTACGTAATACCCCCCCCGGTAGGGGGACAATCGCGGGTTTTTTCCAAATTTTTGCTCGGGTTTTCCGCTACTTTTTTTATTCTATTGCTATTCGGAATTTTATACCCTTATTTATTTCCTTTCAACCACACATAAGTTTTGGGATTTTCGTAAATTTAAAAATCCCCCAAAAATTTGGTAATTTAGTCGACAATAAAATCATGGGGAAACCCAAAGCGAAAGGAACCTGTAGGAAGTTGATTTTGGATCTGTCTTTTGAAAAAAACCGGCAAAAGTAAAAATTTCCCCCAGAATCTAAAAAAAAAATTTAAAAAGAATCAAAATTTTCCCCAAGCTTCATGTGGAAAATTTTTGATACCGAACCCCCAAATAATGTTTTTAAAAATAAAAATAGTTTTTCACTAAATTTTTAAAAATTCAAACGCCCCTCTTTTTATGATTCCCTTGTGACGAAGCTTTCTCCTTCCCTATTTTTAAACAGATCCCCCGACAGAAGCGCCAATTCCGGTTCCCTTTGGTGGGGAAAGGAAATTTTGTGCTGGGGGGTCATTTCGCACCCTTTTGCCCAATTGACCGGACGTCAAAGGGCGTTTTGGGCCCATTTTCCCAGTTCCCGGGGGCGCCGTCTCTGGAGAAATACAGTGTACACCCAGCCTTGGGGGCCTTTTCGGGCTGGCGGGAGCGGACAATGTTTTGGGGCGGCAAAGGGTGCCATTGGGGCCGAGACCCGGGAAAGGGGCATGGAAGATGAGGACCAGGCCGACAAAAAAAGACGTATACAGGGAAAAAAATCTAAAAACGGGGAGAGGTCCGGGAAAAGAGGGGGACTGGGTCTTGGGAAGGGGGGGGGGGAGTCCCCACATAGGAAGAGGATAGTGAGCCCGCGTACGGGTCTCCCCGCTGGGACCAGAAAACCGGAGAAAGGAAGGCTGAACGAAGGGGAAAAGCCCCCGAAGTACAGCGGTCTCCCCGGTGGGAAACCGGAACGGAAAGAGAGGCCAAAGAGACCCCCAAGTATAAAACTGTAATAGATTGTCCCTTTTTTTTATTATTTTGATAAATTTTTTTTAAAATAAATATTAGCCCAGACTAGAAAGTTTCGTAAAAAACCCCAATCAAAAATTTTTTGGAGAATAAAAAAGAATATTTTTTAACAACAGTTTGGTATTTTATTAAAACAATTTTAAAAAATGGAGATTATTTTCTTTATTTTTTTAAAAAGGGTTTTGGTTTTTAAATTTAAAAGGGCCCCTTTTAAAGTGGAATTTTTGGGGTATTAATGGTTTTTCCCGCATTAAAAGGTTTGGGGGCTAGAAAGAAAATTACAAAAAAGTCCCCCCCTTTTTTTGTTGGGGAAGGGGGGGTTTTAGGTTTACTTAAAAATTAAAAGGGTTGCTATTTAAAAAGGCGTTGAAATTTTCCCCCCCAAGGTTTTTCCCTTTTTTGGGGCCCCATGAATAATTCCGGGAAGGATTAAAAAGAACAAAGGTTTTAAATTGAATTTAAAAAAACTTTTAAAGGGGGTAATTTTAACCCCCTTTAAAGGTTTAAAAGAAAATCCCTTTTTTTTTTTGGGTAGTGGATGGTTTACCCCCCCAATAAAAAAAAAGGGGGTTTTTTTTAATTTAACTAATTTGCCCCCATGGGGTTTTTGGGGGCCTTAAAACCCCCCAAAGGATGGGACGAATCCGCAAAAAAACCCCCAAAAAAAACAAAAAGGGTTTTTAAACCCCATATAAAAAAAAAAATTTTAAAATTTTAAAAAAAAAGCCCCAAAAAAACACTTTTAAAATTTTTTCCCATAAAACTTTTATTTATTTTTTAAAATCAAAATTGAAAAATTTAAAAAAAATTTATTTTTTGGGAAAAATTTTAATTTTTGTTCCCCCCCCTTTTTTGACTTTGTTTTTTCCCCCCCGGGGTTTTTAAAACCCGTTTCATTTAAGGGGAAAAATTTTATGGGGGTTTTAAAGGACCATCGTTCAAAAAAGATTTTAAAAATCCAAAATGAATAATTTTTTATATTTAGTGTCATTAGATTAAAAAATTTATTTTTAAAAATTTTATAAAAAATTTTTTAAATCAAATTTTTTAAAAAAAAAACTTAGAATAATCTTTTTTTAAAACGTTTCCTTTTTTAAAAATGCCTTTTTAATAATTTTTTTTTTTGTGTTATATAAAGTAAAAACTTCTCCAGAGAGTCTGAATAGAAAAATTCAATTATTTTCGGGTTACTACCAGAAATAAATTTTCCTTTTTTTTTAAAAATTTTTCCCCCCCTTTTTGAGTAAAAATGGGGAATTTATATTTCAAAAATTGTATTTCAAAATATAGTTTCCCCTGGGGTCTGGGCCTCGGAAAAAAATTGTTTTAATAAAAAGCATTTTTTTTTAAAAAAAAAAGTTTTTAAAAAATTTTCTGTTCATTTTTTTCAAAATTTTTGTTAAATAATTTTTTGTAATAATATTCTTAAAAAAATTTTAGATACGTTTTTTTAATCTAAGTGACACTAAATATTAAAAATTAAAATTTTAAAACTTTTTCAAATACGTTCCCAACGAGTCGGATACCTTAAAAAATTGGATTTTAAACCGTGGAACCATCGTTTGTCAGTGACGTTTCCCGTACCAGTAAGGGGTTCTTCTTCCTACCTAACCCCCCCTTTAATATTATTTATTTATTTTTTCTTGGGGAATTTTTTCAACCTTTTAAAAACATTTTAAAAACGCTAAACTGGGGGAATTTTTTACCAGGTTTTTTTAAAATAATATAATAATTTTTTAAATTTTTAAAAATTTACCGTTTAAAAAATTTTCAAATAAAAAATACCCATTTATTTTTTGGGGATTTTCAAAAAAAAATTTTTTTTTTTAAAGCTTCAGTGAATTTTAAATTTTATAACCAAAATTTTTTGGATGACAATACATATTTAATAAAATTAATAAAATTATTTTTTATTCTGCCTATGTTTCATTTTTTTTTTGTAAATTTTTAAAAAAAAAAGTGTAAAATTTTTTTTTGTTTACTTTAAATTTTTTTAAATTTTTTTTCTTTTTTATG
>BMAV01010529.1:0-54884 GCA_019973955.1 Trichonephila inaurata madagascariensis | reverse complement strand
GCTGTTCAAGATTTGGTCCCCCATCTGCCTCAGGACAACATAAGGTGTCTAATGAACTCAATGCCGTACCGTGTGGTGGCATGTATTGCAGCTGGAGGAGGTCCAACGCACTATTGAAGTTGCCCAGTATTTGTGTCGTTGCACATCCTGTATTCGTTTAATTGTCTTGTTTTTGAGATGAAGTGAATCTCACATCTGTGTCATTATGTGTATTAAATTTCCTTTCAATCCGATGCTTTCTTCTTGGGTCGCTATTTTCAATGTTCCTGAGTGTATATGCACTATACTATACTATTCGAATTAATTGAGTAAATGGTAAAAAAATGTTTTTTTTTCTGAAAACTTAGCTTTTAATCATTACATACATTAAATAGACAGAATAAATTTTATATTAGTACGAAATAAGTCCTTCTGTAGCAGAAATGGCCTTTTCAGCTCGTCTTTGCATTGATTTCACTAGTGCAGCGCACATGTTCTTAATTTCATCATCGTAGAACAACACTCGTATGGCACTTTTTATCATTTGTTCTGTGGTCGTGCAGCTCATCTCAACTAATTGATTCTTGAGAATATGTCATAAATTCTCAATAGGGTTTAGGCCAGGCCAATATTAAGCTTTTTTATTTTATTTTCCCGCATAAAAGTCTGAATCAATTTTGAATTATAACAAGAAGCCGTCATTTTGAAATGTTCCATCTAATGTTTCCACGAATGCAATAATTTTACTGCATATTATTTATATGGATTTGACAGAATTAACATCATGGCCTTAAGAGAAGCTAAGCTTTTAGTGCCATTTGTTGTGAAAAAAACCCCAAAGCATCTGCTTAGAAGGATGTTTCATAGTGTGTTAGGTATGATTTGGTAGCAGAGTTTCATCTTTACTTCGTCTAACTACTCCTTTGCATCCCTGTACAAATAAATGAGTTTTATCACTGAAATCTCCTTCTTCTAGTGCAGGATCAGTATTTTTTGGCCCATGTTAGCGTTTTTTCACCTTTTTCTGAACTGGAAAATCGCTTTTTTCCTAGGTCTTGTTGCCTTATGGCTAAATTCGAGAAGGTTTTCCGTATAGCTGAGGGGCTCACTTCAACACCATAATAAAATGAACTCTTCGAAGGCCTTTGTTTATCTTTCTTGGACTTATTTTACTATTTATTATAAGAATTTTATCCGTTCTTGCCGTAATTTTTTGCTTGACCACATTTTCCTTTACTTTTTTTTGGAGATGATGATCTAGAATCTTGCAATAATCCTAAAATTCTTGAAACACTCGTGTTGCCCACAACAACTACCGTAGCTATATCTCACAATCATTAATATCATTAATCATTAATCATGTGACTACCAAAAATTCACCGTTTTGGTGAAAATTTTTCGAAATTCCTTTTATGGTTTTGTTTCATAGCCCATACATTTAAGATTTCAAAAACACTCTATTTTTGTTTCTACGATATCTAGAAGCAAAGTTATAGCACAATTAGTAAACCTGAAGTAGATCTTTACACAAAATATTTTTACGATATTGAATTGAAACTTTCAAAACACGTTTTATTTAGTTCTATCCGTTATAAATCAAAATATAATCTATGTGTATATATTTATGTACTTCATTACTTTTTTATGAAAAAAAATCATTAATTTTTTAAAAGAATCGTGTTTTTGTATCAAATTTTGCATATTTAAAAAACTTACAAAAGCATTACAAATCTATTAATTTCTAACACATATGATACACGTACTGTATAAATATTATTTGAATACATTTGTTAGAATTTTGTGTAACTGCAATTTTTCATCAAAATTTCACTTAAAACGACACTTGTTATATTCTATAAAACTCTCCAGAAAACATCAAAAGTTTTTTTAAAAAAGTCCAAATTAGTTAAACATGAAGCTAAAGAGATGTTGATGTTTAAATATGGCGAATTTAAAAAATGTACAATAAGTTAAAAAAAATTTATACTGTATTAAAATCTTTTTAAATGCATTTTCTAAGAAACTTTGTTTTTCAATTTCTTGCTTCACGGTAAAGGTCACTAAAGGTTTTCTTTTTCAGATATTGAACTCAAATTTTCAGAAAATGTTTTATTTACGTTTATCTGCAATCTGTATTATATATAATCTCTGTGTATATATTTGTATTTTATTGCACTTTTTGTGAGAAAATAACATTAGTTTCTTGTAAGAAATTGAGTTCTTGCATAAAAAATAACATATATATATTTCAAAAACTTTCAAAGATATTACAAACATTATAGTTCCAAATATAGATAAGGATGTTATGTATGTACTGTATAAATATTATTCAAATATATTAATTAGAATTTTCAATACAAGCCTTACCGTAACTGCAATTTTTCACTAAAATTTCACTCAAAATTCCCAATATATCCAAATTTATTTTCAATTTTGTGTAAATTGTACTTGAATTCCTAGTTTTTTGCCCCATTTCAAAGAAAAAAAGTGTTTATTTAGTTGAAAATTTATGTATTTCAAAAATAGTGCTCCGAATGTAGTCATATACCTTAAGAGCAAATATTTCAGAACGCTTCCTTCGAGTAATATCCATCTCAAAACAACTAAAAGAAATACGAGTTACAAGGAACACAAAATTATAACCAACAGCTGCCACTCTGAAAGGAGCACAACTGGACAACTGATACACGAAAACCAATCAAACGAGTAAATTTTAATCAAGTTCGATCCATCACATTTCCTCAAGGCACATATAACCGATTTGAGGAGGTTCGGGACATCACTGATAATCACATACCAACTCAGACAAGAAAATAATGCTTGTCCCTATTAATTTGAACAGTTCTTGTTTGTATAAAATAATGTAACTTTTGTATTACTTGGTCAGTTTTAGTAGTTTTTTTTTCTGTGTGTAATAGATACGGGAGTGCTTCTTTAAGAGAGATTCTGGAGAACATTATTAAGGAAGACATAATTTTCGGCCGAAATGGCGTCGATTCAAGATAAAGCTCAATGTATGCCTGGGTTTCATAAATCGAAGTCGCCCTTATGTGAGTGAGGCAATTGTTGAACACACTCGGTAATCCCTTAATCGGAGTCTTACTAAATCAACTTGGGAAGTATCATGGGAACTTTGAATATCACAGACAAGTTTGGTAATAAGTTTTCATAAAAAGCTTAGGCCTCATGCTTATAAAGTGCAAGACATGTTAAAGAACACTTGGAGAGAATTAAATACAAATTAGACACATTCTACATGCTATCATCAAAGGAGACACATTTTAAAATGTACTGAGGTCAATAGTCGTATAAAAAATTCAAAAAAAATGCTTACAATATATCCGAACAAATGTCTAATTATAATACACTGTTGGCCACCGTAAATGCAACATCAAGACAAGAGATAGCACAACAAAATTTATTTTGTAGATAACATGTTGACCAAGTATCAAATAATTAAATTTATAGACTTCTGTGAAGTGTGGTTTCTGCCAGAATCAGTAGCCAGAGTAGCCGCCATTGTTGGAAATCACTGCTGCCACACGCCTCGGCATTGATTCAAAGAAACGGTGGTTGTGTTCTTGGGTTACAGCAGACAAAGCAGCTTCCACATGTTGCCAAATTTTATCTGGTGTGACAGCTGGGGGTGTAATCGGGGTCAATCGTTGAGTAAACATTAATCACATGTTTTCTATCGGCGAAAGATTCAGAGAGCGACCCGTACAGGGAAGCAATTCAATCTAGTAATTGACGAAGAACCTTTGGACAATGGGTGTAGCGTGTGGTCGCACATTATCCTGTTGAAATATGGCTGTGGCCAAGTCCTGAAGGTAAGGAATGACAACTGGCTTCAACACCTCGGAGATGTAGCCCTGGCTGTTTAAAGTACCGGCAATGCGTACTAGATGAGTGCGAGAGTGATATCCAATACAGTCCCATAACATAATACCCGGTGCAGGACCAGTGTGGCGGTGCATAACGCAGCTGTTCAGCATCCTCTCTCCACGGTGTCTCCAGAGTCGAATCCAAACATCGTGGTGTTGCAGACATATGCGTGACTCGTCAGTAAAGACAACTTCATTCCATTCTTCCACCCACATCCTTCTTTCATATCACTATTGGCAGCGGAGACATCTGTGGTTCTGCGTCAAGGGTAGACCAACACATGGACATCTTGTGGACAGACCACTCTGCTGTAAACGGCTTCGAATGGTACGCGCAGACACTGAATTATGAGTTACAGACAATGTGCTGTGCTATGGTTCGTGATGTGACTGAGCGATCTGTCACTGCCATGCGCACAATTTACATGTCCTCACATGAAGTGGTGCACTGAGGTGGATGTGATCGACCACGTCGGTCCGTCGTACCCTCCTGCATCCAATGGTCACATATCCGCATTACAGTTGTTTGGTTTCGTCCAACACGACTACCGATTTACCTGAAAGGTAATCCACAATCTCGGTAGGCCACTATCCTTCCTCTGTCTGTCGAACTCGGATACTTGATCAAATACTGATCACTGTTTTCTACAAGATATAACTGATCGTTTTTTGAAAAAACCACAAGAAAAACACAATTGCCGAACTTGAAATCGTCGAAATCTACGAGCCTTAAATAGCGCATTGAGGTGGCGCCACAGGCGCGCATGATGTGTGTCTGCGGTGAAATTCTAATCATTTGCATATCTCACCTCCGCTAATGCATTTTGAAAATTTCATGTTATTTGCATGCTTCTTTTAGGTTTTGCATTTACGGTGGTCAGCAGTGTATTATGAACGCAATAAATATTTATAATCAGGGCAAGACTTTTAGTTCACCCTGTATAAATAGGGTAATATAGTGTAACGAACTGTAGACACCTTCTAAAACTTTAGGTGACAACGCGGACTGATCCGAAGCACTGTGCATTCGCGAGTGCCACGCCAGGGTCAGTCAGTGATTACCTCTCGACGAGAGCGGTCGATTTTGTGTGCTCCGCCAGTGAGCACAGGGTGAAGATTTGGAGTCATTGACTACCCCTCGACGAGATTGGTCGATTTTGGGTGCTCCGCCAGCGAGCGTAGTGTGGACATTTTGAGAGAGTGATTTTTTCTCCACGAGAAAGATTTTTTTGGCTCCAACAGTGAGGGTAGTTTGGATTTGTAAAATCTACAAGCAAGTTTTGAGTAAAACTTCTTACATCTGCCGAAGGTAGATGGGTTGGAAACCACACTGACCCATTTATTTGCTTTATTTCTCTACAAATGTCATGAGCTCGCCTTTCAACGCTTTTTACTTAAAACGTGTAAATACTGTACATTTTTCCTGTCCTGTGTGTGTGAAATAAAATCTGCAAAATATCCATCAAGTGTCTGCATTTACATGGCTAAGACGTTACAATAGTATTACAAAAAAGGATGCTTTCTGAACGTTAGCGAAGTCATAATGTAAAGTTAATTATAGGGAATTTATAGGTTTAAAATTATTTCAGGCTTTTTTTCATGCTTATTTTTTTTATTTCTAATGGGCTGCGGATTGGCATTTTACCATTTCAGACCTAGTACATTCCCCGGAAGCTGGTATCTATTTTTAGTGCGGCATCATAGTGGCGGATACCAATCGCCGCAAGTAATTTTGACGCCCAGTTTCCTCCCTAGATGTACGCACCTGAGCTGTGACGATGCTAACCTATAGTAGGATTTCATTTTGCCAAAGCACCCAAGCCAAACAGACACTCAATGGATCTTTTGCATGTTGTATAATCATACGACAGGGCCACTGTCGAATTTCTATATCATGAAAATCTTCCGACTTGCTCCTAGGGTTAACCTTCAACCTTATGTGCAGAAGGCCAGCGTCAAACCAACTACTCCACACAGCCGGCTTTTTTAATACTTTGTTACAGTAGGAAAAGCCCGTCTTAAATGAGATGGTATATTCTTGTATAAACAAAAGAAATTTCAGTTAGATGAATATCTTAAGGTATCAGACTACGTTCGGAACCGTGATTTTGAAAAAGCACTTAAATGGATAATATTTATGATATTTAGTGTCACTTGGATTAGAATACATGTATACAACTGTTTTATAAGGACATTATGACAAAAAAAATTATTTAAATACAATATTTTGGCAAAAATTAACTTAGAATAACCTTTTTTCCAAATGTTCTCCTTTTGTAAAAAATGGTTCTATTGTTTCAATATTTTGCCTGTATTCAGCTTAGACCTCTATACAGAGGCTCAACTAGAATTTTTGAAATGCATAACTTGGAAGTCGGTTTATCCATGTTTTACGACAACAGAAGGGAGAAATTTTAAGAAATGACACCGATAATTATTTCAAATGGCTGTAACTCTGAAAATAATGTGAACTTTTCAAAAATCATAGTTGAGCCTCTGTACAGAGGTCTGAGCTATATACAGGCAAAATATTAATACAATAGAAACATTTTTTACAAAAGGAGAACATTTGGATAAAAGGTTATTCTAAGTTAATTTTTTGCCAAAATATTGTATTTAAATAATTTTTTTTGTCATAATGTCCTTAAAACAATTGTATACATGTATTCTAATCTAAGTTACACTAAATATCATGAAAATTATCCATTTATGCGCTTTTTTAAAATTATGCTTCCGAACGTAATCGGATACCTTAAAGTTATTCTTTATCACTGTGCGTTCTGATCAAGACATTTATATTGAAATGCAAATTGAAACACTCCAATAATTTGAGATGATTTCATTTTAAAAGAAGATTTCATTTTAAGATTATTATTTCGCTATACAAACAAGTACATATATCATATACATGATTTTATACTCAAACATGTTTACTATTTGTATAATATCATTTCATTTCTTCCTTGTCTCACCTACATAAGGCAATCAATCGAAAAGCAAGTCATCGTAATAAATAAATCTTTAAGTGCATATTTACCGAATCAAATGATTCTTGAACAAAATTCAATAAATTGTAATATTGTACTTCAGAACTATCATCAAAGAAGAAAATAAGATGATACAGCTCTACATAAGTAAATCTTAATGAGTTTTTAAGAAATTACTAAGGGAATACTAATGAGCAGTTGCAACATAGATTACATCGTTCTCAATTGTCTTTTCATAAAATCGACACTATATTAAAAATAATACTCGAACATAGAAAAACACATTTAGTCTTATCTCTTTCAGTAAAATGTTACTGTAATGATAAATTACTTAAATATTTACAATTGTCATCATGTTTTACTGAAAGAACAAAGAATTAATTTTTTAAAATGTAATCGTATTATTATTGCACTGGTTCTCTTAATTCAAAGTAAACCCATTTAAAGAACCTTAACACATTTGAAAATATTTCCATTTATATATATTATTACCAATTATTTTTTTAGAAATAGCTATTGTAATATATTTTTATTGCAATTCCAATTCCACTTTTGATTTTTTCAAGTGTGGCACAAAATCAAAATTTCTTAAACGAGTTTTTAATTTAAAAAATATTAAAAAAAATTATTAATATGATGGCACTATGTGAGGGATGTTTTTAGAAATATATTTTCAACGGGGGAAAATAGTGTGGTAGTAGAAACTTTAAATCAAAGGATGATTATTTGAATTGATTCTAGAAATTTAGGCATAAATATCTGATGTTCTTGCTTATATTGCATTATACTTTTTCACTTGCATTAAATAAATTAACTACAATATTATTTTTTAAGTTATTCTTTTATTATTTTAAAGAATATACAACAAATGAATTTTGGAAATTTGTTCCAACGTTCATTACAAAATCTTGAAATTAACAACACTTTGCTCAAACAAATAAGATATTTAAAACATTTAATGATATCATGTTTCACTGAAGATTTAACGAGGCTTTCTTTTTGTATCATTAAACATTTTTGAAACTATATCTACGAACATTATATTAGGAAAATGCTAAATTAATTTGGATTTGATTTGATTTATGAGCCCCTCTGAAAAGCAATACGAAAGAAGGATGGTCACGCATGGATTCATGAAAATGTTCATTAATAACTTAGCACAGATGAGTCGTATATATATATATATATATCATGTGAGCTAAATAATCTGTCCAAAATTCTTCCTTAACCCATGTTGTAGAAACTTTTGAGTGCTTTGGTGTAACAAACTACAGCCCACAAATGGAAGAATAATTCCTTCTTTTGTTCGAACTCCATTTCTTCCTTTAGAGCAGTGATTCTCAACCTTTTTTGTTGTTGTTGAGGTACACTTTTGACAATTTCTAAATTTGGCAGCACATTTACAATAAAGTAAGTTTAAAAGTATTTTACTTATCTGTAATATATGTAAAATAAACTAAAACTAAACTGGAATCAGTGGCCCAACAGGCCATGTGAGCCAAGACTTACTGTGCCCATTTCAGTTTTCGTGACCTTTGGCACTGAGGAGCATGAGCAGATATTTCGGTCAGGTGGTCAAGCCGACGCGAAACTCCCAACGTTTAGTTCCCAAATAAGATTTTTACTCATTTATTGATCCATTGAAGGGATGAAAGGACGAGTCGACCTTGCCCAACCCGATATTTGAATTCTGGACTTGTGGCGGGGAAGCGCGATACTCTACTACTCAGCCACTAGGCTTCGCCTATGTAAGATAATTTATCATAATAATTTTCAGTGTTAAATAAAGTAATATGTACGACAAAGACAGCAAAATTATTGAGTAATTACTTATAAGAATACATTTAATGCGCAATTTGAACTTGATATTTTTTGGTAGTTTCGTTTATATTTGGTTGTAAAAATGATAATGCAACTCTTATTTTGTCATCTACATTTAAAAGTTTCAGTCTTTTTTTTCAGTTTTACATCTGTTAATGCTAAAAACACGAATTCACACAAGCAAGATGTAGAAAATTGTAAGAATGTTTTTAAAGCTTTTTTTTTTTTTTTTTTTTTTTTTGTAATATGGGATAATCGTTTTTAATTTTAATGTGAAACGAACAAACTGATTCTTCCGAATGTTTTGAAATTCCGATTATTACAGAGCGAAGATAGTTCTTCCTCTTCATTCAAAGTTAATTCATATGCAGATGTATCCGTTATCACAAATGGATTACAAACCCGATCCAATTTTTTCTATCTAAATTTTGGAAGTAAAGAATAAATGTATCCTGTGGAGTTGTCAAATGGTCAATAACAATTGTAGGAAAAGTTTATTTCTATAAAACGGCAAATGGATTCGCGGTTCCGGATTTCTCAAATTTTTTTTCTCAGAATATAATTGATAATTTTTACAAACATTTGGTGGCACACCTTAAGAATTTGGTGGCACAGTGGTTGAGAATCACCGCTTTGGAGGAACACTGAGCTCCTCCTTGAGACAATGGCATGTTACACTTTTCCGTGTCGCAACTACTTTTCAGTAACAGATATAGATGTGGCATCATTGTTCTCTTTACTAACTTTATCGGTGGATCTGAAAAAAAAACACACATTTTATTACTATACATCTATTACAATAAGTATTTAAAAAAAGGTTTTTGTTATTTTCTACAAATAAATTTGAATCAGGGGATTCCTTGAGTTACAAGAATTTGTATTTCTCTACAAAAAATGATTTTTTTTCACTCTGTATTATTACTTTTCAATTAATTTGTCAAACTGTATCCTGTAAACTCCACACTTGAATAAGAAATTAAATTAAAAATTAAATTAGTATGATTTTTTTTAAACTCATCGAAACATAAATCTTTGTTCCACCTTATTTTGAACTTTTTGAGTTTCTATTTACTTTTTGCCTTCTTCACTGTAATAAAAGGGATTTAAAATATTAAGATAATTCGGGGGAAGACGCCAGTTTGTTAATAGTACTTTTATGCGTCAATACATGGTAGTTTTGAGCCACTTGAGTGAAGAGTGTGGTCCGACTTTCAGTGTGGCTTGTAAGTTTATCTGAATTAATCGTCTTTAATCGGCCTTATTTTTCGATCTTGTGAGCACTTAAAGTGGTGAATTCAACTTTTAAAATATTCCGTTCCTCATATTTAAAGTTCATGTTGCTGTTGTTGTTTCTAATGCCACCTGTCTGACGTAGTCAGGTCGAGGCCCACGAAATTCATTGTGGCAAGGGGCTAGAAGTACGCCAGTCATTGGCCTGGGCCTTGAGCACCATATAGGTGACAGTACGAATTAGCTCTGTAAAATTCACAGAAAAGACGATAGCTGGCGACACCAGCTTCTCCACCTCCACAATTTTGGCTGGAACTGAAGGGGGGAATATTCTCCAGTCCTCTGCACTCGTGATTCAGCCCACAAGACTTTTTGACCCACTGATTTAACGAGCACGTACTCCGTGTGTACTCGGAGGGTATTTGGTGATATCGGGCATCGGACCCAGGCCTTCCGGTCGGGAGTCCGATGCTCTCTAACCAGTAGACTACCCACGTCCCCTTTAAAGTTCATAAATGTGCTTGTCATTTTAAATATAAGATATTAGCAATATAAGTGAGTTACGCATAATGTTACACATACGATACATGTAGAAAGGGCCATAACACTGCAGCAGTAAGGAAATAAGCGTGTGTGGTATCTGTCCCCTATACTTGGGGGAAGATGCCACATGGTTCAGAAATAAATGAAATGAACTTTAATTTTTTTTTCATTTTATAACACTGTATATTATCGTATAAAATATAGCTACAATTAATAATTAGGCTGTGAGGATGACACAGAAGATCTCCATAAGATGAGGATGCACAGGGCTGAAGTCGACTACTACTTCAGCCAGCTGTTGAACGTTCAGCAGGAAAATTCGTTTTTAGTAAATTAATTATGAAAGAATTTAATTTTTCTAAATTTTTTTTTGTTTTTTTCTATATATATATATATATATATATATAATTATTGTTACTTTACATATAATTTGGTAATTTTTTAAAATTTTTTTTTTATTTACTGTGGTGTTGTTGCATCTTACTCCACGACTGGAGGCATCTTACCCATATATATGGGGAAGATGCCACAATTAAATGACTTTCTTTAACATTAAATTTCTTATTTATTTCATACTAAGAAGATAATTAACTTGTAAGCATAACCAATTAAATATTGAAAAATAAAATGCATTATTTTTCATGGTCTTGTTATTTCGATTTTTAATGTAATAATCAAAAAATCCTTAAATGTGGCAAAAAATTTCCCCTATTTTTACCTTATACAAAGAAAAAAATTACTGACAACAAATTAAAACTATTAAGGTATAATTATAAGTTTTAGTATTACGCATAACAGAGTGTAAGGCGCGACAGCCCATGAGGACCAAAGCCTATTGTACCGAACTCAGTATACGCGACCTTGGACGCTGAGGTGTATGAGCAGATGTTCCAATCAAGTGGTCAGTCTGACGCGAAAACCCTCAGTATGAAGTTCCCAAGTAAGCTTGGAACTCATTTATCGACCCACTGAAGGGATGAAAGACTAAGTCAACCTTGCGTGTCCCGGGGTTTAAACCTCGGACATGTGGTGTGGAAGCGGGATGCACTAACCACTCAGCCACTGGGTCATCTGAGGTTAATTATCAACCATATTAAAATTATCGAAATATTTTACATTCCCCCTTTTAAAAAATTTGAATAATCTTTGTATTTGGATGAAGATAAATAGTAAGAAAATCAATATTAATATATGTTTATTTTATAGTATTTAAATTTTAATGCGTGCATATTTGCTTGGGACTTCTGCAAATCCATACCGTTGGTTGTATCGCTCCAAAATTTTGCAGGTAGCTTATGTAATGTTTTATAGGAGCCGTAAGCCTATTTTTGTCAAAACCTTTTTTCAAATTTACCTTTAGTTTAATTCTTCTAAAATCCACTTGCTTCAGGAAAAAATAATGCGTGTATGTGCGAAGTTGACAAATGCCGTGACATGCAGCCAAAAGTGGAAAACCGTTACCACTCATGTTTAGAAAAATATTGCATTTGGCGACATCTTTCGATATAGCTACGTTCAAGAGTAAATTTTGCTGAAGTCGGTTCTCCAAAGAGGATTTGGAAAAAGAAAAAAACTCTCGTTTTTTAACTATTATATGTTAGACTTGAAATCTAGCAAGTATGCTTCTTTTGCTAAGTAGAGATCTGATATGAACGGTTAGGTGAAAAACAATTCCCAAGGGAGCTATGGAGGCATAAAATACAAATATCGTAAAATTCGGCTTATAACGTACACTGGTGTATAGCACGCACCTATACTTTCAAGCTGCATTTTTTTAATTTTTAGGTATATAGGTAATTTTAGGTATATTTTTAGGTAATTTTAATGTATATATATACATTACTTTGTGTGTGTGGTGTGTGGGTTTTTAATTTAAAAGCTCTCGTTTTTATACTCGGCGTATTATGCGCGCCGTAAGTTTCGACCTTATTTTTTGTGTTAAAAGTTCGCGTTATACGCCAGATTTTACGGTATATTTCGAGTTAGGAATTGTTTAATTCAAGAGATGAGGGCTATAAATCTTTTTTTTTTATACAGTTGAAAGTTTAATGCTAGCTCGCGGATATCGATATGATTATATATATATATATATATATAGTCATACATCATCTTCAAATACGGAGCAAAATAGGTGGGTTATCGCTACTTTTCAATAAAAATGTTTCATATATATATAGGGAGCAACCTTATTGGAGAAATTAACCTTAACGCGCGCGTTCCTGAGCGAGATAAGCAATTGAACTTTTAGATGTAGTCTATAAGTGAAAGTTTTTATGATTCATTGTTTTATGACGGAAGTTCAGTTAAAAAATCAATTTTTTTTTTTTGTAGAACACATTATCTTTTGTTCATTGATACAGTTTCGATGGATTTCGATTTTTTTATTATCTGTGCTCTTGCTGAGCAAATACGCTCTCTTTGTCCTAAGAGTAAAGAGTTGTTAAAATAACTTTAAAATGTTTTATAAGTAACATTATATTAATCATTTCTCAAAAGATTCAGAAACTATAGTGCCTTGCACGTGACTAGTCTGCTACGTGAATGAATGCTGGAATGCGTCAGCTTTTATATTAATATTGAAACTATATTTACTGAAATAAAGCATCTTCGTGCGTGGCGCATTGTGCTTATAATGAAGACAATATCACTAAAGTTTAATTTACTATTCTTACTTATTTTTCTCTTTTTATTTACAAAGATATTTAATTGAGTAATTTAAACATTTTTTAAAAAAAGGTAGATTGGAAATAATACGTTTGAATGTTAAAGTTTTTATCTGCTGTCAAAATCATCATGTCACCTTCCCCTCAGCAATGGGGGTTTACCTTACGCCACTGTACTGGTCATGGTCACGGACTTTTGGTCGGGGTTTCATAAGTTGGAGTCTAGTGCCAATGACGACCCGCAGAGTAGACGAATTGATGAATGTTAAATCTGTCGGGGTTCGTTTCGTGTTAGCTTGGTTTGGAATGTGAGAAGATAGCTTAGGTATTGTTCTTACCATTGGACCATGGTTCAAAACTACGAGGTCCGTCGCCAATAGCCATCTTGTCGCTTTTTAGGGTGACTTTAATACACACTCACTGATAATTATAGTCTTTTGAACACAATATTTTTCTATTTTCACTTACTTTCCTAGACTTTCGCTCTCCTGAAAAGTGTTGGGTAAGTCCACTCCTCGAGTTTCCGGCAGTGCCAAAGCAAAAAGACCACTGGTCAGCGCCAGGAGTGTGTACAAAACGTTCGGGACTTCAGGATACGTCGCTCTTCCCTAACAAGTAGAAGAAAATATGCATCAGAAAGTAAAAAAAAAAAAAAAAAAGGAAAATTCCCTTCACTTTTCAATTTTGTAGAAGTCAAAATGAATGAATGAGCTGTTATCGACATTTGTTCGAATTATTCTCAAACTCATAATGAAACAATTGTTCATTATTTGTATATGAACAACAAAAATGTACGATAAATTGTTTTAGAGGGATTTATTAGCTTATTTCGGTTTTAAATTTCCTTTCTACAATCTCTGTCAATAAAATTCGGTGAATAGTCGTGTAACATTAAAGTAGATGAAATATTAACGAAAAATACCTGACTGTCCTTTGAAAAAGTCCCCTCCCATACTTATGCACCACTGAAATCTGCTATATGTGTCCTGGAAACTTTGCAAGAAATCTTCTTTTGGGATGAAGTTCAAAAGCCTCGTCACGTGTCGTTGGATGTTAGGAATATCGCAAATATCGATAACAGGTTTTTCTCATTTCTAAAATTCTTGGTAACGATTTGACGCACGGATTCACAGTTAATCTTCAGCTCATCAGCTATCATACGCACAGTTAATTGACGATCTTTCGTGATTAATTTCCTCACTTTCGAAAAGTTTTCATCATTGACAAAGGTCACCAGTCTTCTGCTACGGGGGTTGTCAGAAACGCTTTCCCAGATTTTCGAAAACGGGTGAACCACTTCTTACACACACTTCACAGACAGTGCTCGATCATTATAAACACGTACCAGCGTCGTATAAGTTTCTTTTGTCTTCCAAGCTTGAAACAAAATTTTAAATTGATCTTTTGTTCATTCATTTACCAGTTCTCAGTTAAGAACTAACGTACTAAACAAGCACTTTGTAAAACAAGTCTCTAACATGGAACACAAATAAGTCTCAACTGAACAACGGTGGGAGCAGATGGTCAACACCTGCCGCTACGCTTGTACAGCGTTTTGTTTCGCTAGTGTTGCCAGATTGGCCGTTCTGACTTTGTTCACCGAACTTTATTGTCAGAGGTTGTAAGACGTTAAAAAGTTATAGAATCAAACAACTTTTCAACTAATTATAAAAATTATTTTTACTAAGGAATAAAAATTCTCGGGTTGCTTTATGTTTCATGGAGAAAATTTAAACTGTTATTAATAATAATAACCAAAGAGAATTATTTCTGTCTTACTAATTTACTCTAAAACAGCTTAACATGTATGTATACAGGCAAATATATATTTACAGAATTCTCATTCCGTCTTTTTTTTTGGTTCAAATAGAATGAACTTATAATTAATGTTTGCAAAAAGATGTACGTTTTGTACAAATGATTTGTTTTTGACAGAAAAATACATTAGTATATCGTAATATAGCTTTTGATCATATCTCAGCAAATATGCAAAGAGTGTGTACAAATATGCCTATTTTAAAGTAGTCTGAAAAAAAAAGGATATTTTCAGTAATAGTTTCATAACAATTAGTAATATGCTTCGAAGTAATTTAAATATTTTTTTTCTTACGAAATCAAATATAATTTTTCACAACAAGTTCTTCAATATTATTTTGTATTTTTCACTTATTATTAAATTTTGTTGCTCTCTTTTATGAAGGCACATTTTAATTCTAAAAATAACGAATGTTAGAAGTTCAATAATAGTTCACATTAAGCTAAATTTTAAACTGCACTTACATTAGCAAAAAATTTTATATTCATACATTTATTTCGTGATGGTTTGCTATCCTTGAGGAAAGCAGTGCATTTCTCTTGATTTACGTATGAGGAAACGTTTTTTTTAATCTAGTTTTAATTGTGAAAATTCGAAACTCAGAAATTTAAGTTAACAGATTCAATTTTAATTTTTTTTGCAATAGAATACTTTTTTTACGCTTCAAATGTATCAATTTCATATATATATGCTGGACTTTCTTTTTATATAAAGTGTTCATGTATAATTTGTTTTTCTTATTCTCAGAGTCTTATACGAGCCTCTTTTGTAGAAGATTTAAACTTAATCTATGTCCCTTTTATTTCCGAGTTGCCAGTCTTAAAAGCAAAAATCATAGAAAAATACTTTGTTTTAAAACCCAGGCTTTTCACATAAAATATAGAAGATCAGATATTTCATCATTAATTATCACTACTGTTTCATTTTTCACCAACATCAACTGCCATTTTGGAAGAGATCCTGATACACACACACCTACATATATTTGGTCAGAGTAACTTGAAACTGCAAAATTAAGTTTCTTTTTAGAATTAAGTCCTGCTACCTATATGTTTTTAACCATTTAGATAAAAATAATTCTATAAATAAAGGTTAAACTTCATTTATAACAGTGATAAGTATAATAATGCTACATTTATTGTTAAAAAGTTTTTTTGTGGGATTTTGTGCTTGAGTAATAATTATGTAATGGTGAAGCATCAGATAGGTAGATTTAGAGCCTCACTTCATCATTTACTGAACGATAATATTATTATATCAGCCTTTTCATCCTTCAGTGTATCGATAAATGAGTACCAAGCTTACATGAGAACGAAACACTAGTGGCTTCGCGTCAGACTGATCACCTGACCTGGAATATCTGCTCATGCACCTCAGTGCCAAAGGTCACAAAAACTCAGATGGGCACAGTAGGTCTTGGCCCACATGGGCTGATGCACCACGGAGTTTGAGTTTAATAGTGTTATATAGACCCATGTATTATAAAAAATAATAGTTTATTTCAAATCTGAATAGATACTGGAAAGTAAAGTGTCTAATAATGCGCCATCCTCATCTCTTGACAGTAATTTAAAACTACGAGCAATCAAAACTAATAAAACAAAGACCCAATCAACAAAATCCAAACAGAAATTAACGAAAAAGTACGTTTGCTTACATTTGTTTTAAGGACAAGGTGTCCTTGGTTGACATTTACACTTTTTTTTATTGCCGAAAGCGTAATTACTGTCGGATTTCGACACGGGTTGCTTTGAAATGTGTTTCTAACATTCAATATTATTTTTAAAAATGTTTTTTTAGAAATTGATTCTTCAACGTCCAAAGGTACTATGCCCCTTAAAAATATGAGTAACGCGGATTCTTCTATTGCGAAGTATTTTTAACAGTTAATAAAAACAGTCAAAACAATTCTAAAATAGCAGTCAAACAATAAAATAACAATCAAATTTAACCGTCAAAAATATTTCGTTTTTATAACTAAAAAAATTCTCGTATTCAGATGGAACTATCTTACACTTATCTCCATCAAAATAGTTCTCGTGGCTGCTATAGCCTAA
Source organism: Trichonephila inaurata madagascariensis (assembly GCA_019973955.1). NCBI lineage: Eukaryota > Metazoa > Arthropoda > Arachnida > Araneae > Nephilidae > Trichonephila > Trichonephila inaurata. The sequence continues at coordinate 37,904 of BMAV01010529.1, read as the reverse complement.
TGGTTATGGTCTCCAACCCCATTCTGGAATGTCGCGGCTTCGAATGCTAATGCCACTGAAGATCTACCGTGTAGTGGAGGCTGTTGCCCGTTAAATCTGTCGAGGCTTAATATCCTCCTGTTATTGTGTTATTTAGCAGAGAGCGATACAAGGTCAGTTGTCATCCTCTTCACTTGATCAAGGCTCAAAAGGACGAGGTTGGTCACCAATAGCCACATATTGCTTTATAGTGCTGCGTTAATATAGGTCTCAGTCACTCAGAATAGCTCTCTTTGGTCATCGCACACTTGTTTCCCTTCTGCCCTTGATGGAAGCCGTCTTTAAAAACTCTTAAAACTACGCACAGATCGTCCGACACATTTTGCACGATGTCTTCTTTGACAATTTTTCTGGTTTCTTTTTTTCCTGTTGATTTTCTAGTATTTCTGTTTTCCGAGAATTGCTTAGATTTACGCAAAACAGAATGAAATTGTGTTGCTTAAGTTTTTCTTTCATTTTGTATAAAATGAAAATTCTATAACATCCATTTACACTTTCTCTACTTCGGTGATCTACGGTAGAAAACTGTAAGAACTAAAAGTTCGGGGACCATGGTCCTCTAAGACAGTCATAGAATGTAGCTAATGGAACACCGTTCGAAATATGCATTCTCCCATCCTTTTCCTCCCTGTAGAGGATGGTGATTGAACTCCACGCTCAAACATTTTGTTCAGTGATAGTCATGTTTGTTCTGCGGCATAAAAAACATGGCTTTTAAAAACAACGCTGCAACATTATGTAGCATTTGGGTTAAACCCTTGCAAATACTTTAGAAATCTTAAGGAAGGTGTATGGTTTTCCTACGAAATCCAGATTGAAATTGAACGAGGAACAAAACAAGGAACATCTTCTAAATATTTTACGTGGTTTGAGGGAGTCCATTCGATGTAAATGAGTTCGGATGTAGCAAAGTGGACACTGGTACTTTCTGGATGGCAATGTTCCTGCAAATTGTTCCAAATTGTCAAAGAGTTTCTCGTCAAGACTGAAACTAAAGTGCTTCTACATCACGTCTATTCTCTGCACTTGGATCTCAGATTTTTATTTACTTTGATCATTGAAAAAAAACCTTCAGGAACGTCGCTTTGTTTCATCAGCTGAGATAAAAGCATCCCTTACCGGTGACTGCAAAAGATGACTTCCAGTAATGCTTTAAGAGATTGTACGATCGTTGATAAATGTGTATTGCCCTCCAAGAAGATCACTTTGAAGGTGGTTTTGCATAGGTGTGATTTCAGATCTTCAAGAAAATTATTTTACATGATGTACCAGAACATTTGTATCTATCACATACATGTATCAAACCAAGCTTTCGTAACTTCATTTTTTTATGCGTTTGCAGCGGCGCCTCCTTCTTCAAGTCGCAAACAACAAAGGACATGAATAGAAGCCCTTGAAGACTAGCCCGAACAGGGATTCCTTTCGTCTTAGTCGTCTAAGGCAACGCACTTTGGACCCGAAGGTGGCCAGTTTAAATAACACTGCACATAAGCAGCACGGAAGGTCACCATGAGTCTTCCTCCCTTCCATCACCAACTGTTTGTCGCCAAAGTGGTGACCTAGGAACTCAACATTAGATGGCAGCACAACCTAACGATACTAGTTGATTTAGCATTCATTTCATAAGGAGTTTAACTAAGCCATTCACAATAAACCACTAGTGAATCAAAAACAGCAACTGCGCACGCGTCAGCTAAACCTGCCATCTCAACAAGATATTGCCCTTAACGTCAACGGAAAAACGCTCCAATGATCCTCAAACCTCTGGAGATGTACAACAATTGCAGTAAAAAAGGCTGGAAAACAACTATCTTTCAGTATCGTTCAGAAAATCAACACAGAAATAACAACTTTCTTTCCTAGGAAGGGAGTATGCAGCGGCGCCTCCTTCTGCTAATCGCAAACTACAAAGGACAGGAATAAAAGCCTTTTACGACTACCACGAACAGGGATCCTTTTTGTCTCAGTCGCCTGAAGCATGCACTTCGGACCCGAAGATGGCCAGTTCAAATTACACTGCACCGCACTCAAGGTCACCATGGGTCTTCTTCCCTACTGTCATCAACAGCTTGTCATTGAACGTTAAAATTATGTGCGTGTGTGTGTGTTTTTTTTTTAATTTACCTTATAAAATAATTAACTAGATATTATATTTCACATACAGAAAAGTTTGGCACTAATTTTTCGTTAAAACTTCACATTTTCAAGTTACTTCAATCAGAATAAGGAATACATGTAGTCAGAAGTAGAAAGTATATGAGGCATGGCCTTAATTCACCAGTTTATTAAAATTTTTTGAAGAATTCTTTTACTGTGCTACTCACCAGGTCTCTCATAAAAGGCGCGAGGATAGAGCCTACACGTGCCCACATGGAACATGATCCAAGGGTGACATTACGCACCCCAGTGGGAAAAATCTCTGCAGTGTACAAGTACAGTAGGCCAAAGGACCCCGTCACGCAAAACTTGCCCATAAGTGCTAGACTTGTGCTTATCCACGGTAAATCTAAAATGAAATGGAAATAAATCAGATTAAATGAGTGCTACATCGGAAAGATAAAAGAAACGAAATTTCTCTGTCATCATGGCAATTTTACTCTAGTCTATATAGATTATTCTAAATTTATTTCTTGTAGTAAAAACGGCAAGGATGAAGTTATATTACGATAAGTTTTTTTCTTGTAGTAAAATTGTAACATCATGGCTAAATGTCTGATGTTTTATCAGAGATAAACTAGCTACTTAATCACTCAAAGTTCCCTTTCATCAAGGACGCCTTAAGACTCTTTGAGGCCCTGGGCCCAGATAAATCTTAAGATTCTTTCTCAGGCCCTGGGCCCCTATACTAAAGTATGCCCTGACTGAAATCTTTAAGAGTAGACAGTATATAGTATGCATTGTCAAATAATCGTTCAAATGGTAATTTCAAACAAATAAATGCGTACCTATGTCTCACACAATCTCAAAATCCTAGGCCAAACCGGCTCGACCAATGATCGCATTTCGACTAAGTCAGTTGAAAGATTGTTTATGGTTAGGCTTAGGCCTAGATATGGACAACGCTCATTACATAATGATACAGTCTTGCCCCTTTTGCCAGGTGACATACAATTTAAAATTCTGTTTTTCGGAGAATATGTACGGGAATAATATTTGACCACATTAAAATTATCCGGATCGTGATCTTACTAAGAGAACGAAACGAGGCCACCACCCAGGGCGAGACCCTAGGCTCGGGCCCAGTTGGCTCATGCCTTATAACGTCTCTGCCTTTCACTTTATGTCACTGACTACATTCAAAACATTAATTTAGAAAAAAGCTTTTAAATGCATAATTTCTTTTGATATTTAGTGTGTGTTGAATTATAATATACAATAAAAATGTTTTATGACAAATATGACAAGAAAAATTATTTAAATTCATTTTTTTTTGCTAAAAAATAAGAAGGAATGACATATACTCCAAACATTCTCCTTTCATGGAAAATACTTCTATAATAATAATATTTTGCATATACATAGCTAGATTTTTATACCGAAACTGTAATAAAATTTCTGAAATACGTAATTTAGAAGTAGATTTATTCTCTCATGTGTTATTATATCGGAGCAGAGAAATTTTAACTAAAAAACACTCGTTATTATTTCAGTTGATGGTATCTCTGAAACTAATACAAGTTTTTAAAAATTTTCAGTTCAACCCTTGTAGAGAAGTCTTAGTTATATATAGACAAATTTATTATATTATTGTTGAAGCATATTTTTCATAAAAGGAGAGTGTTTTGAAAAATATGTCATTCTTTCTACATTCTCTTTGTCAAAAACTTATACTTGAATAATTTTTCTTGTAATAATATACTTAAAATATTTTTACGTGCATACTCCAATTCAACTAATACTAAATATCAAAAAAAAAAAAAATTCCTTTACATGATTTTTTTAAAATTACATTTACGATCGTAGTCATTTTAAGCTAGAAGTAAGACTGATTAAAACTAAACTAATTTTAAACCTGAAAATGTGGTGTATCGTAAGAGAAAATACCAAGAATCAACTTAATATTTAGAAAAGGATGTTTTTTTTTTCTTTTTTAAATAAGATCGATTCATATGGTTCATCATTTATATAACTTATGTAAATTGGAAGCATAAAAATTGCCGATTCAGCCACTTCAGCAGAATCGAAACTAAGTGTTTGAGCTATCACCAATATCTATCATTTTTAATGATAAAACAACACAAAAAATACATCCGTTATCCGTGTTATTTATTGACCCTTAAAAACAATGCTTTGACCAACACCATGACCAGTCAATTTTGTAAAAACGCGATTTCACGGAAGCCAAACATTTGACAAAATTAAGTGCAACAAGGTGAAATAATTGGTGATGCAATATGTAAAATAGTTTCAGGAATAATGATAACACACACGTGCTGTGCTTCCTCTATTATGTTCTCATATTTTTAAATTTATCTGCAGTTATGAATTTTAACCCCTTCAGGACCAGCGGAAGGAGAAAGAAGCGCTTCCCCTGGCCCGTACGCTGGAGAGGACACGTACGCACGGGACAGGGCGAATTTCCCTGCTAAGCCTATATATATATAAATATATATAATTTCATTTAAAAATTCATATCAAGTTTTAAATGCAATCAAATACGCTAAAACTTACAATTTACTATGATTGATAATATCTGAGTATAAAGTACGAAAATTTTCACTATATTTAAGAAAAGCAATGGGCTTGATTCATGAAGTCACATGATAAAAACAAACGCGTGTTTTCCATTGAATTCAAAACAAACATTAAACTAATTGTACTTGTTCTATTTGTAAAACGCAGATAAAATTTCAAATTTCATATTTGGTTAAAGATGTTTAAATGTTAGGGAAAAAAATTTCTTCAAAAAGATTTTTTTAAATTAAAAAAAGTCGTATTTTATGCTTATACTTTTAAATAAAATGCATTTTGTATACACATGTACTTTTTAAGAGAAAGTTTCTGCAAAGAGCAAAACTTGGCAACACCGGAGCGCGTGAACTGATTAGTTGGAAACAAAAGATATAGTTTTTATAGTGTGACTATGACGTCACATGTGTTTTTGAATTGATTGGCTAGAATCACGTGGCTTTCACTATCATGTGACTGTGACGTCACATGAATCAACTTCATTGCGAATTTTAAAGAAAATGTTTTCATTTTAATAAAAATAAAATACATACACTTTCAAAAAGAAAATTGACAAAAATCCCATATATTTACATACGGATATAGAAAATATTAGAAAACTAAATCAACTTATTCAAAATATAAACAGAAATTTATAGAGCAATTGATCACGAACCTTTAAATGTCCGATTCTCTCGAAAAATCTAAACGTGTGCAGTTGTTTATATTCATAAATATCTCGAATCTAATTTTAAAAAAAACAAAAAACAAAAAACATGGCGCTTAAAGCACGTATTGAAGCTCAAAGTTTTGTGAAACATTATTCGAAAAAAACTGCCATCTCTAGTGCTCGTAAAAATTAAAATAAATACGTTCCTAACTCTGATCACACCGGGGTGATCATGGGCCTACGAGCAGGGAAAGCTCAATCACATACATAATACTGTGGGCCGTGGAGCGTTATCATGGTCCTGAACAGGTTAAAGGGAAGAAATAATTAAAGATTATAAGATTTCAAAGACTGATTTATATTTAAAAGTAAGAAAATTAAAACGATGAGTACAATAAAAGGTAATCATAAAAATCGATAGTGTAAGTAAAAATAAGATTTTGCAACAATAAAATACTAAATACACCGTAAAAATACATCTGTTTTTTTCGCTTTGTGAGTATGTGTTTATTCTCTCGTTACTCTCTTTAACTCTTAGCTCTGAAACTACCAGAGCTGTCAAATGACAGCTTTTGAGACTTTGATCGAAATTATTAATTTCCAGGTTTTAATTTTTCTTGAACTTACTGCACGACTTTTTTTTACTAATACTTACATAGCAACATATTATTTCTATACCTATCTCTCTTTTTTCCCCCTGATAATCATGTGTACTGTACCATTATCTACCGAAAACGTCTATGGTTTGTAAATTATGAGAAAACTAATTTCGAAATTTTGCTGTGCCATGAAAAGATTGAATTTTTGAGAGAAATTTTAAAAAAAATTATTTTGGTTAGATGATTTTAGATTCAAAATGAAATCATTTTTCTACAATATAAATAACCACAATCGATGATTGTTGATAAGTGAATACTATAAGTAGTGAATAGTACAACGTACACATTGCAGTATTTTTCGTAACCCCAGCTCTCTCTTCCAGCACTGTCATCCATTTTATCTCGCGCTGTAGTATCAACAGTAGGTTTTCTTAAAAAAATTAATATTAAAAATCTGTTCAATGCACTTGATGTGATTTCTTCAAACTATTTATTATATATGTCCTCTCATCGCAATAAATGTTAAAATTACCCAAATACCTTTTTCTCGTTAATAAAAATTACGTTGATTTTTTACCGTAAAAAAAGCTTGAATACCTAAACTTCGTTCCTCTTGTGGCAGTACTTAACATAAAAACCCATAGAACATCTTTTCCGCTTAGGTAAGTGTGTAACAGGTCATTCCGCGAACCTTCCATTAATTCTCTTGAAGTAAAATTATTCTTTTTAACTATAAGTTCTGTTGAAAACATTCCCTCGAAGCAGAAGGCTTGATTTATTTAAATGAGTTGTACTATTTAAGCGTTGGCATTTAGGTACGTGATGCTAGTCAACGGATAGTCGCTGGATGGTCAATAGCTGATAATTGGAGATTAAAAGTGATTAAAATTGTCAACTAGATTTACGACCGGAGGACGTATAATTAAGAAAGTTATTTACAGTTAATTCTAGGGTAGAAGTCAAGAATGCCCCAAGAGTAAGTTATACTTATATGTTAGTAGCCTTAAGCCATGCGATCTCTTCCAAATATTTACTAAGTGAGTGTATATCTTATCTTTAGTTGTGTTGATTAAGTAAAGGGAGAAAAATAAAACTGAGTTTAAAACTTGCTATGGCTGATCATTGCTCGAACCCCCAAACACCAATAACCTCCAGTAGGTTCTTACAAGTTTCAAAATTCTGGAAAAATGTTTTTCAATCCACTGTAATTTACAGGTACTTTATATACTGTGAACCTGATTTTGAGAAAAACTGGGGAATTTTTTTGTTGGATATTGTGTTTGTTTAGTGTTGTGCAAATGATTCTTATGACGCCCCCAAATAATAAGTGAAAAATTGTCGTGAGAGGGTGTTAGTGTGTATGTAAACATAATGTGTGAGAGAGAGAGAGAGAGAGATCATAGAGAACGCTCGAATAAAAGCCTTGTTCTAAGTCTTTGCCATCTAATTTTTGGTGTGAATTATTATTAAAAATAAGTTTTGAGCTAGCGAAGAAACATTATTGTTAAAAGAAACAATTGTATACATGTCTTTTTAAAAAATTATGAATTCAATTTTGTAGAACACTGTTATGCTTATTTCTCTGACACGTTCTTTTTATGGTTACCAATCATTTAGTTTGGGGATTTATAAGTTACGGAACCCTTTGTAATGTGATCAAATAAAAATCTGAACTAATCTGCATTTACTTTTTGTGAAGCAGGAATTTTTTTACCTTTGGGTACTGGTAAATCAGCTGCGTATGTTCCCCCCGGACAGCAAAAGGGTGACTAAATTAACCCCCCTTTTTAGCCCAAAAAGTAAACAAAAAGGAATTTCGGGCCCCCAAAAAAAGGGGTTGAGGTATGGATTTCCCGCCAAATCATTGGTATTGTAAGACAATCCATAATACAAAATGCATTCACGATCCTATTGGAGAGATAATGAAACAGATAAAAACAAATAACACTTGTTTTCAGGAGAGACTATATTCATATAAATGTATACTATTCAAAAACGAAACGTAAGCCATCCGCAATTTTTGTGTTTTTCACAGTTATAGCAGGGCATACATGCTTAACAAACTACTTAAAATATTTATTTGGTTTTTTTCTATACCTTTTAAATTTTTCCCTTTTAATATGCAAAAAATTTAAAAATTTTATGTAATATAAACATTATATTATAAAAAAAATTTATCACACTTTAAGACACATTTCCTATATATTTGAGTTGACGTAGAAAATTTGTTCTGTTGTAAATTAATATTATTAAATTGTTTTTTTTTTCTCAAAAGGAAAAAATTTTATAGTTATATATATATTCATATTTTCAAAAATCATAGTAAAAAGACAAATATTTGAAATTGAATTCAAATTGTAATAAATGAACGGCTTTTTCGTGCTCTTATTACACGATACAAACTACTACTATTATGTTTACGTTAAAGGTTACTAAATTGGCGATCCCTTCGACAGATCTACTCCTTTATGCCACAGTTTTAAGTGGGTAAATAATTGCCAGGAAATAAGCCAGGTGACGAAGATAACGCCAGTTTCGAAATAAAATGACATTTTCAAAACTGTTGCAAATTTTTTTGCTTCTATTTCAGTCTTTTCCCCTTGAATTCTCGATTACACGTAATACTGCAATGCATTATGATTACTGCGTAGTTTGATTCAAAAGTTCGGGGACAAGTCAAGGTGTAGAGAATCTTACCCTGAATAGTTCAAGCACCAAAGTACATCCACCTTTAAAATAGCTCCCTTGGGTGACGATACACTTCTGCCAGCGTTTATAACTTTTGGAAGCACAACTGGAAGCCTTTTCGAAACCTCCCGTAAGACCTCCTGCGAAGCTATTTCACTTCATCTGAAGACACAAAAAGACGTCCCTGTAAATATTTTTTCATTAATGAGAACAGGCAAATTTTCACACGGGGCTAAGTCTGGTGAATAGGGTGAAGTGAAAGCACTTTAGTGCGAGTTTTGGCGAGAAAGATACCAGTCGACACTCTCCCAGAACTGAGGTCGTTTACGACAAATGGATTCCCTCAAACGACGTATTTGAGAGTGTGTAGCGCTCATGCGATTTGTTCTAGTGCTTGGTGACGATCTGTTTGAAATTCAGACACCAGCGTAACACATTTTCCGCTTTCTGTGAAGTTGAAGGTTGCCCAATGCTTTTATTGAATACGATAGATTCTCGGTTCTCTTTAAAACGCCGATGCCATTCGTAAACCTTGGATCTCGCCATGGTAGATTCACCATACACCTTAGCATTTCCAAAGTCTCCATTGGTATTTTATCTAAGCGTTGACAGAATTTAATGTTCAACGCTGATCAAGAAAAGCCATATGTCTTAGATAGCAGAACAAGGCTAACTTCGGAAGATAGTAGCTGCTCGTGCGATTCGTCACATGGCAGGATTAAACCAACTGACAAGGTAGGGGAGGTTTGGGAGAATCTATTTCAAATGGTTTAACCTTAGGTACTTACTTTCGTCGTCAGCAATGTTCAAAGTCTCCGAAGTTTTGGATCATACTACGCAAAACCCTTCGATAGATTAACAAAATATTGTTTTATGAGTTGCTTGAATTCAAAATTCGTTAAATATTTATCGCTGTTATAACATGTTTTTGAAAATTAATTTCATTATTAGTGAAAGCAGGCATTCGAAAAATTCTTGAGGTACAACTTACTGATAACTAAAACAATTAATCCCTGAGGATTAAGCATAACTTGGATTCTTACTTACAAATGTGCTAATTCACTAAAAGGACTTGATTGAGAAATCGTATCGCATCGCTAAAAACAACACTGCATTTTTCAAGTTCTAAAATTTGAATTTTTAAGCCTTAAAATTGGAAAGAAAAGAAAGAATCAGTCGCATACCAAATGTAAATCATATTAAATGTTCTATTCCGCAATTTTGGTATTTTCATCACTTCCCAAAGTGTTTGATTTTTCTTTTCTTCTTCCTGTAAGAAAATATCCAAATTATTTATCTAATCTTATAATCCAAATACTATTTACTTGATGCTCACAAATGTGCAGAACTAGAGTGCCGATCAAAGGAAGACTAGAAGTCACAAATCTTGAATAAGTTATTGATTTTAATCAAAAAGGTTGTTTTTGTTATCAGAAAATTTTTAAGCAGTAATTGTTACTCACAAGTAAAAGATAATCTACGTATTTGATAGATAATCTACAAATCGTTTTAAATGGTTTACCATGTTTCCATTTATACTCTATCCATAAGCAAACTATTTACTGCATGATTAGAGAATTTACTACCTTTTATATATTTCTTCATTAATCAATATTTAAAATTGTTTTATTCCAATGCATTTAATGTCAAGAAAGTGACTTCAAGATTTTTTGGAGAGTCCCCCAATCCTTTTTGAATAAATTAATTAAAATGTAATATCAGGTGCAAGTTGGATTTGGCAACTTTTGAAATTGGTCGCCAAATAAGCTTAAGGGTTATAAAACGCTTAATATCAAAAGGGGCAAAGGGGTAATAATAATAATAAAAGGTTGAGTGGAATAAACTAACCATGAACCAAAAAAATGCCTAATTTGTCTTTTTTTATACGTACATTATTCTATTTTTTTACTTTAATCTAAGCTATTCGGTTAAACATACTTTATGCGTCAATCTTTTTCATCTCTATGGAATTGGGAAGAAAGGAGAGGAACTAATATAAAGCATTAAAATAGGTTATATGTGTAAAAAAAACATATCAAACATGATGTATGAAGTATATTTGAAATTAAATATAAAAAAATAGGAAATGGACGACAAATGAGTAAATACTGGATCCCAAAAGTTGAACAACAAATTGAAAATAATGACACTCAAAAAGTATGCAAGAAATTTGGACGAAACGTATTAATTTTCGCCACTTGTGTAACTTAAGAATGCAAGAAACTTTTATACATATTGTTTATTATTTTCAATGGAGAAATAACGTCTCCAAAACTCGAACATACAAATTAAATATTTAAAAAAAATTCTGAATAAGTTAGATGATCCCTCCTAACAGCAATATAGGCCCTACAAAGATGTGTCGTGTTGTCTATAATTCTGTCAAATAGTTGCAAGGCCCATTGATCTGATTTTCTAAGCCCATATAGAGGTTGCTATATGGACAACATAGGAGGGGTCTGAACGCCAACACGATTTTTTAGAGTATCCCACACATAATACCAACTCATCCACACATACTCATATATCGAGAGTGTACTGGCCTTTCCATTAGACCTATAGTTTCTTAACCCTTTAAAAAACCCTTCAAAAAGTAGAGTGTGAGATGAGTAACTTAAAGGAAGGTATTAACTGCTTTCAAAATGAAGATATCACCAATTGCAGCAGCTTACAGAGAAATAGGATCCAGAAAGTCAACTTTGTACCTGTGAAAGAAAATAATTCTATGAAGCAACACATACAGATCCTTGTAGCCATATAAAAGACTATACTAAACGTGGTGTTATTGTACCACCTCTCACAGTACAAGAACACCATCTTCTGCATAGATTCTAGATGTCTTCTAGAAACTGAACCATTAGGAATTTCTCAACCGACTTACAGCACAGTACAGAAGGCAATTTTCCGTGCTACAACATTATATTGGTATAACCATCTGAGATTGACCTATGGTTCAATAACACAGAATTGCCTTTCACTTAATAGCAGTTTCCTCCTAAATAGCTGGTTTCAAACTGTACTATATTTACGTAAAGCGATGAAGAGCCACTCGTTTGCAAATTATTACTCAATACAACGTGTTTTTTATTTGCAACAAACACACATTTCAAGAATTTCCAAGTACTTTTGGACTTTTCAGTATGATGTTTAACTTTTGGAAATTAGTGTTGCTAATGGAAATCTGCACACTAAAATTTATTTAATAATAATTGTAAAAGGTATATATATATATATATATATATATATATATATATATATATATATATATATATATATAGGCCAATTCTCTACTAACAAGAGATCACATCCAAACAATAACATTCGACAAACACATAGACAGCAGGAAAATCACACAATGAAGGACAAAAGAGTAATCGAGATAATAAATATAAAATGGATGCTGCAGTGCCATGAACATTACTGACTTAGGACAGTTATTATATAAAAATTAAATTATATAAAAGTGGGGTTGAACATGTTTTTTGGCCAGCCAACCTTCCCCCTTTTTTTGTAAATAACACTGAGCAAAAACCAATAGGAAATAATGGATAGAAATATCTAAATCCATTACAAGATAGAGGTAACTTACCTAAAAATTGCACTTACAAATGCAAAGCCCGCGCTAAATCTGAGTGGAAACATTCCATTTGTTGCCAGATTCTATTCCCTAATACAGATTTAAATCAAAAGAGTGGCTGAAATGTAGCTTTTTACAAAAGATTAAAAGGATGGAAATAAAAATTAATAATAGTTGCATATTATAGCATAACTATAATAACACCAGAGTAAATATGAATAAAATAATAGTAAGTAATTTCTAATCTAATATTAGACTATGGAGATAACTATAACAAAATATTTGTTTATAGTAATAAGCTATTATCAATCTCATAATTTTAATCCTAACTATTTTGAATAGCTTTATTTATAAAATTAACTATAATAAACTACTATATATAACTATTAATAAAATTAATTGGGTATTTCTGATTTAAGCAATATTTAGTAAAATGTATATAGTTATTTATAATGTCTGATTTGTTTGACACAAGAAATTTATTACGTTGTATATAATTAATAACAATATTTCTGAATATAGAAACATGTACATTACTCTCCCAATGAGGAACTTTTATAATATTGAAATTAAAATCTTCTCTTTTATCATAAAAGAAACTATTACATTTTCATATAATTTGACATGTATGTCAAGAAAATTTGCTTCATTGTTGTTATTATTTGTCTGTATTAAATTAAGATATTGTGGATAAAAATTAATGTTAGGTATAAAATTGGCTTGTTTGCCAAAATGATTATATCATCTATATAACGATAAATATAAAATTTAGAATTATTAATGTAACTACTTTCAAAATAATGTAAGTATAAATTGGCAAGACAGTTGCTCGTATATATATATATATATATATATATATATATATATATATATATATATATATATATATATATATATATAATTTAACTTAAATCAAAATCAAAACAAAATAAACAAAAAAATAAGCAGGCAATATATGACGCTTACACTTAGGTAGAAAATTTGTTGACATTCTTGTGTTAAGGCAATTTATATTTTAAGCTAATAGTCTAACGTTATTAGCAAATACTCCGGAACGTATTAAATATATATATATATATAATACTTTCTGGAAATATGTTAGACAAAGGAATAGTCGAGTAGAAAATAAATTTATTAATTAGATTTTCAACAATAAGAGAATGGCTATTTTGAATCCATTCTCTTTTTTATGTATTATTCGAAAAAGAGATAGATAAATCCCAACATTCTGTAAGCTAGAGAACTACAATGGGAAAAATAATAGAGATGTTACAATCACATGGCAAAGTGAAGGGAACTAGTAGTTACTTTTAAAAATTGTGAATTTTATCTTAGGGAAAAGTATGCTATCAGCCAGTAGTTAAGTAATGCACGTGAAGGCCATTAAAATATTTTTATTCTAAGAATAGGGAATAAATTTGCCACACACATAGCATTAAGTTTAATTCCTTGAAGCGAAAAATGAAATGCAATTGGAGTTTAGAAAAAATTGTATTCGTAATTAAGATTCAAAGAAAAAATTATATAAAATCAGAGTTTCATTAAACAGCAAGTAAGTGAGTTTCTGATATACACAAACGTATACATAAGAAATTTTTAATAATGTAAAACTGAAAGATCTCTATCTAAAAAAGTAATTACTTCTACCTCTTTTTCTGTTAGCGATAACATTTTTAACGAGTTATAAAATTTATATTGGGAATATACTCTTTCTTGGAAGATATGAAGTCCTTAAAAAAGATGATGTTTTTGAAACGATTATATTTTAAGTTATTTGTTCAGGATATGATCGTACAAATAACAGAAACAAGGGATCGAAATTATTTTATTGCGATGCCATCGGAAACAATGAAATTGTATTTCTTCAGAAATTGACAAGTACCATAAAAAGGTGAAAGTCCTGTTAATTTGTTTGGTGCAGATTATTTTTTTAGCTGCTTCATCAAACCAAAAAATATAAAGATCTGTCAAGTATTCAATTTTTTATTACATTTCAAATTTTAAAAGTAAACAATTTGTGAGTACTGAATAAAAGCTGAGTATTCATAAAATGTACTAACAGAAAAATTATGACTATGAGATTTAATTATTTTTAAGAAAATATGAATGCTTTTTTTCGTTTACTTGGTTCTTTCATTGTTGGGATTTTAAGAAATTTTAATCAAAGGTTCACAGCTATTATCCGAAATTGTCACGAATTTTAAAATATTGGTATTAAACATTTCCTTTAAAGGACTTATGTAATATATGCATGATTTTGCAAGTACGTTACTTTTGTGTAGTACATTATTTTTATTAAATTACTAGCCGTTTACTGGGTATTTCATGATATTGTATAAATATATACTGTTTATATATATACAGTCAGTCCTCTATTTAACAGAAGTCGTTAAATCCCGAAAAAGTTCGTTATATGGAAAATTCGTTGTATAGAGACTCATATTTCAATATACTTTATAAACCCCATAAAACAAATTTTTAAATTCATAAGCATTATATATTAATAAAACGAGTTAAAAACACATTTTTTGTAAACAATATCTACTTATTTGACATATCTTAATTTTAAAAAAAAAGAAAGAAGAACTGCAAGGGAAAAACGTCAAAAAAATGTCGAGGAATACCTATATTTTCAACATTAAGACAAATGATTTTACATTAAAATTAATGAATATTAAGGACATTTTCTAATTTAAAGCATACAAGTCATTATAAACATACATTATCTTATTACTAGACATTCTAAACATACATCATCACATGCGACTTTAAATTTAGTTACTCACAAAATTCGTTAATTTTGTTTAAAAAAATGCTTTGTTTCATAATACGCCACATATATCTTTGCAATGTTTTAAAGTTTTAATATTTTTTAAATCCCACATAGCTCCAAAGGAATTTTGAGCTTCGATAATGAAATTCGAATCATAGGTTCTTCTCGTTCAGCTCTTTCATCTGTTATAATTCGTGTGCAGATAGTGGGCCTAGGGGGGCGTTATTACTAAAATTAGTATCCCCCTGTTATTCCTATAGGGTTCTATCTCTGTATGATGACGTCATTTTTTCCTGAAATAGAAAAATGAAACTTTGGGATAACCTGTTACTCTGTGTATCAATGGGATGTACGTGACCATTTACGTCACAGTTGCCCCCTACAGTAAAACTACAGTACGACCTTAATTATAAATAGCACAAATCAAGATAAGTATTAAATTTTGTATATGTTACTATTATAAGTAATAGATAGTTGAATTAAGTTATATATAATTTTAAGTAATGGGATATTAGGTTACTTTTCCTTTATACATTTATAAGTATGTTATATAAATGTCAATGTGTATTTTATTTTTTTATTATGTGAGGATGTATTTAATTCTGCTTCTCTTTATTAAATTTAAAACTTTAAAAAAAAAACTTATTTTCGAATTTTTTCAATATACTCACTACCCTCACGTTGAGTTATCAAGTCACCCCCAGGGGGACCGCATTCCACAGTTTGATTTTGTAACTTTATTGGCTTGTTTTGTAATTTTTTGTTATTTGTCCTTTATTTTCTTCGACTTATTATGATTGTTTTAATTTTCTGTCTGCCCAGCGTGATACTAGTAATGCACAAGAATTATTTTACCTGTTTTCAATTAAAACCACTTTTAAACATTCTTAGTAATACTTGAAACACTAGAGCGAAATTATGCATTGGAGCCAACATATAACAAATAGTGTCTTAAAAGAAGTTTGGGACGTCAGTTACTCTTCGAATTTTTGCATTCAACATTATATGTAGGCATTTGCCACAAATCATTAAGACAAAGATGCATACTTCTATTCCGCATTTGAACATCTCCAAGTTTTTAATATCTTCTTTGATCTCTCGGCGGTTGATAGCTGCTGCCTTGATCAAAAGTTTTTCCAGTTTGTCCGTCTTGCCTTTGATTAAGAGCCACCGTGGAGATTCAGGAATAACTCTATAAAAAAGAATCAAAATGAAATTTTTCATATACCGTAAAATCTGGCCTATAACGCGCACCGGTGTATAATGAGCACCTATGCTTTCAAGCTGCATATTTTAATTTTAAGGTATATTCGCCGTATAACGTGCACCCCCTTTTTCATGAAGGAATCTGCAATGTACGTTAGTAATACTATTGGGATTTAAAATCATTTATTCTAGGTATTCTTCAGTGGACCAACGTGCACAAACAATAACAGCCACCAATTTTGAATATATTAATCTCGGTAGCAATGCATCATGGGAAAATTAGAAAAAAAAGAACTCGTTTCTCTCCACATTTACCCTGCTCCAAAAAATCAAACCCGCTTTTCAAACAAGTACATTACCGGCTCATCGTATAAACGGGTATAGAGAGGATCAATGCCACTATTTTTCCGGCAATTTTTCTCCATTTAAAAGGGGCTAAGGATTCTTAAGCCGAAGTTGAAGTGATTGTTCATTAACATCACACTATAAAGCAACACTTGAACTATTGGCAGAATACCCAGTAAAACCAAACTCTCCCAAAAGGGGTTTAGAGCTACCAACCGGTTCCCCGGGAAACAACCGCCCCCTCGTTCAGTCTTAATTTAAAAGAAAAATCTTGTTTTACATTTTCACAGAAATACAATGCTAGTATACACAACACAAAGACAATATACATACGTAAATAAATAACATAAATTTTAAAGGTAAATTCACGCAATATACATACATAATAACAAATAGAAGGTTAAATCACACAATATACATACATAATAACAAATAGAAGATTAAATCACACAATATACGTGCTTAATTACCCAATACAAATTCATAATACATATACATAATCGCACAATACAAATGTACAAAGGCAAGAAAGATAAGATAATTATAAAACTTGTAGGACAAGAGAAGGGGGAAAATATTATTCCAGTAATTTTGCCAGTACGTCAAATATACAACAATAATCTCCAGCTGACGCCACCATTTTTCTGATGTGATACTCTTTCTCTTTAATTTATCCTTCAGTTTAAAAACAATGAATGTTGAGGAAGATGATTCATATTAGCACCATCCCTTTATTTTAAACATAAATGTAAAAAGCATCCGAAAAAACATTATTGAATTCTATCTGATACATCCTTTGCTATTTTGAAACAAGAACTTCATGTGAATGTTTGCATTTTTAACCAAAGAGCTAAACCATAATTTATGGGATATATCGGTCGGCTGAATAGGGTGATAATATTTTTTGTGGAAGTGCAATTTAACACATTGTGATCCGCAATCCCAATACGCTCACGAAGACAACGGGGTTAGTTTTTAATTTAAATCTATGTAAATAATATGGGAACGGGCCATGGTTATTAAAAAAACCGGAACAATGTGTCTAGGATATGGGTTAATATTAATGTCAATAGTTGGTAAGTATTTTTTTAATCCACAGACCGGTATTAGAATTAGTCTAAAAATTCTCTTAGTTTTCAATAAGCATATATATATATATATATATATATATATATATATATATATATATATATATATATATATATATATATATATATATATATATATTTAAAGGTGGCCAGGTATATATATTAACCAGGTGGCGCCACGGTTTTTCCTTCTCGTGTAGTCATTTCAATCTTTTACGTCATTTCGCGTTGGGAGCTTATTGTTGAAGGTTGAATTTTCGATTTCCAGTAATTATTTTACACGTAAGTTCTTTTATTTATTTATTATATTATTCCTCTCTTTGGGCATTTCTATTATTGTTTCTCTTTTCTTAGCTTCATTTTAATATATTATCAGGTTTCTCTTCCACTTTTTGTATTAGGCTTAACTTTTCAACTTGGTTTTTTTTTTACCTATTATGTCGAAAATTTCTGCTGTACAGGGAAGGTTGGATCCATAAAGCATTGCTAACCCTAATTCACTGGCCTAATTCAGCGATAGCGTTAGAAATCATAATAAGTCTCCAATTTAGCCCAAAGACTTTTTGTATCTACATTTGTTGTGTCTGGTGAATTCCAATTTCTTCCTGCTTTAGCACTGTAGGTTCTAGTACTTCTTCACTTTTATTTTATATTACTATATATATTTAAATATATATAAATCAATCACAACTTAATAATCAATTAAAAAATTGAAATTATATGAATCTTATAATACAAAATCACATTTCAAAATATCAATGGCGAATATAGAAGATAAAATTCCAACATTTTCAAACAAAATTAAAAAATTATAAGATAAAAATTTATTAAATATCCAAGTGCAACCTCGGACTTAGGACCGATAAGTGGGGTTAAACTAGTTTGATGGCGCCAACCTTCCCCCTATTGCAACTTTGTAAGTTAATCGCAAAATATCCAATTCACAAAAATTTAAAATTTAAAAAGTTAAAATTAAACCATTTAACTTGAAAAATTAAACTATTCACCATCGCATTCTGAAAGATATTATAACATTCAAATATTAAAAATCGAAAACAATTAAGTGCATAAAATAAGTGAACCATTGAACACATAGATGATGCATCCATTTTTAAAATAGTTATATAGGAAGAAAAAATACCTAAAATCCGAAAGTTCAAATTAAAACCCAGTATGTTCACAAATGAACAGCGTAAATTACTAAAAACCATCAAAGAGCATCCTATCAATAATTTAATTCACAAATTTTGAACGATTTCTCATATTTCCTACAAAAATTACCACTCCTATATTGCTCATAACTCCCACTATTGCCATGTCAATCCAAATGATTCATAATCTCACATTAGAGTTTAACTATTTGGTATTAAGTGCAACTTAGATTGTATGCAAAAAAGTTGCTTGATTGGTCATAAAAGTTTGATTGGTCATCAATAATTTTAAAGTGTAGTCGTGTAAAAATTGGTCTATGTGTGTATTAAAATGTATCCTGTCTGTGGAATGCACATATTCTTCACGGCTGGACCACTAATAAGCTGACTTTGTGGACCTAATGTTGTGTGGTGGATTTGTGTATTTCCTAAAGTCCATCGTAGCCCTTCACAAATTTGCCAATTTTATGAGTTTAAAAATATTTTTAAGAAATTTTTGATCTGTGAATTGTCTCAAGAAGTTGATGGGATAATCATTCTGTATGCAACAAAATATAAATTTCAGGATGTTCTTGAATTTATCAATATTGTGTGTAGTTAAATAATTATTTCTCATCAAAAAAATTTTAAATTATATTTCTAAATATTGATATATGTAAAAAACTATTGAAGTTCGGTATCTTTATGACATTGAGTTGGAATTATTCCCTTTTATCATAGATGTATTGCTAGATAATTTCATTGTCGTACTGGCCATTTAAATCTAAATCCAAAATTAAACTTTGTTCGAGTTAAAATTTCATTCCCGTATTAATTCTTAGGTATTTCAGATGTAAAATTAATGCTAGGTTTAAATTCCCGTCGAGACCTATAACAATTAAATCATCTATGTATCTTAATAAGAGGCAAGATGGTCTTCATTCCCTTCGATTTGATTCATAGTGGTGTAAATACAGGTTTATGAGACTATTAGTGGTAGGCTTTCACCCTATGGTAATCCTTTGATTTATTGTAAAAGTTTATATCAAAATAATGAAGTTCTCCCGTATTACAAAAATGAATTAGTGTGTATTGAACTTTTCAAAACCACGTAACCATTCAATCCATGTTTCTCATATGCATTTGAAAGCCCCTGAATTATATCTTCTATTTTAATGGAATTAAATAAATCTTCGAAATCAAATCCATGTACTGAAAATACCTCTTGCTGCTCAACCTTCTTTATTACATCACGGCTGTTTTTTATAATACAAGTATCTTTAAATTTGTCTATTGTATCTTGTAATATGGTCTGCAAAACTCTTCCCGATTTGGATATATAAGTATTGAACCCATTTGTTAATCGCGGGAATTTGACTGGATTTTTATGGAAATTTTAGAGTCAAAAAATATATGGGGATATTTAATTTTATTACAGAAATATTTAATTGTTTACAAAATGCCAATAATCTGTTGTTAATTTCTTTCATACTAAATTTACTTACCATATATGCATTGTTATTTTTTATATGATCATTTATTAATTTACTATAGTAATATTTACACATTATTGCATAATTTCCTGGGACTTTATCAACAAAGACTATCACAAAGTGTTTTTGTAAGTTTTCTATTGGTCTTTTAATTTCTCTATAAGGAACATCATTATTCTAAAATTAAAATTCATTAAGTCCCTGAGGACATAAAGACCATATTCCTTAAAGGCCTGAGTAGGTAAATTAGATTTTATTGCAACATTGAGAATAAATTTATTAATAGCTTCTGATAGCTGTTTTCTTACATTTAAATTGTTATTTGAAATAGATAATCGATAGCCAGTGCCTTTGCACATAATTTCTCTTAATTTCTGATCTTCAACTATTTCTAGGTTGCCTGTTACTACGTGCCCATGATATTCGTCCACGTATTTCTTGTAATCATTGCATCTACATTCTTTTTTATCTACCAATTTCTTAATGTTAGTATAGTTAAAAACCGATCTATACCAATTTTTTTATTAACCTGAACGCTCGCTTTATTAACACATTTCTCACCGGGAATAAATCCATGTGTTTTTTAAATATTTCAGAAAATTGTATTCCATTATATGATTTGTTCATGTATAGCAAAGTGCAATACTCTATATTATAAACATCCTTAGAGTCTATCTTTATTTTTAATTTATTAGCAATATATTTGCATAGATCCATGACCAAGTGTGATCCGTGATTATCTGTTAATCCAATACGTTTTAATAAATTTAAAACTATTATTTCCTTTTTATTAGGTCCAAATAAGAAATACTTTATTTGTCCAACACTGAAATTGTTCTCAAAGTCTTGTAATAATTTATTTAAAACTTTTTTAATTGTATCCCTTCCTCTATTTCTTCGCTTTCTGCGTCCACCTTTTCCAACCCTTTTAGTCTTATTACCATTATTTCTACCATTATATATAGACTCCTTATTGTTTTGTTTCAAAGCGTGGATTAACTTTTTGTTGTTCCTTATTACAATTATTCCGTAAGGATACATAGCGTTATAAACACAGATGTAAACATTTTCATACCATAGTCTTTTTATCTTATTTGGAATAATCTTAATAATATTCAGCACAGCACCTTCAAAACCATGTTTATTAAAACGATGAATCTCTATCCTACCTATGTTTTTTGTTGATGATTTTTTCTAATGTCTGATCTATGTTGATTAATTCTTAGGTTCATAGTTCCTGAGGTTTGATCTACATACTTAAAGCCGCAGACACCCCATGTCAATATATATATATGAAGTTGAATGTTTTACAGAACTTAAATTCTGATTCACCCTTATTCGATTCATGCTGCATCATGGGGCAGGTTTTTCATCTTTTATCCCCACATTTTCTAAATCTCAATTTTAAGTGATCCGAATCACTATGAAACCTGTCATCAAATTTTTCGTCATATTTAAAATAATTACATTTCGATTCATAATTCCTCCACTTCGATACATCAGGTAATTCCCTACAAATCCAGTATTCCAAATAATGCGTTTATATTTCTTAATGTTTTGATTATCATGCACCCTAACCTCGAAAAATTTCTTATTAACCAACGAACAAGAAGGCCAACATTTTTTTTAATTTTTGCATGTTGCTTCATGTTGTCTTCGCCCCTTATCATCCCCTCCAACCACATTTATAAATCCGTCTCATTTGTATCATATTCCATCTTAACAGAGTATCAGTTTCAATCTACTTCCTGGTAATTGATTGACGATAGCATAAAACACCTTCATTATATTGTACCACTGGGCCAAATGACAATCAATATTGAAAGCCAAGTTACCAGTCTTTAAAAATATACAAAACTCTCTTAATATCATTATGTTTAATATATATAAAGTTCCATTAAAATTACTTTACATTCTCCTCATCCATATACTCAGAAATAAACTTAAAAATCTCAATTAAAAAATCACACTCCATAAGATTATCATATTAATATTCATGTGTCAAACACATGAATCAAAACTAAATGCTAAATCAATCCTCGTGAAACCTTCTACTGCACATGACTCAGAGACAGCATATATTTTTATAAATATGTATATAAGAAATTAAGCATTGAAAAACCATTTAATTGTATATGAAAAATGAACATTGAATATATATATATATATATGTATATATTTTAATTTTTAAAACATAGAAGCAACGGGTAGGCTCACATACCTCTTCGCCATTATGGGATTTAACCCCAAAAAATATAAAGATTTCGGCATATGGAAGGTTTATTTTTAGTTAAATTTAATTAGGAGGATTTGTTTGTCAAACTGTAGAGGAGGGAAATTGAAGATATACTGTCGGCATAAATATGTGAATTCTAACAAACAAACAAAAAATCTGCTGCCCAACTGTCGAACGAGAGTCGACAGACCTCATTATTTTGAACCACGGTGAAGTGACGAGAACGACACCTGGACCCCTGTCTCCAAAATTCCACACAAAGCCAATAGGAGGATTTTGAGTCACAACAGATTTAACGAGCATCAGTTTAATTTACCCGGTGGGTCTTCAGTGGCCCAAAAAAAATCAAATTCATGATACGCCGACCATGAGTCCATAATCATGACCACTATGCTACTGTAACGCTGAGTTGTCCATTCGAAATGACGAAGTTATCACTACCACTGGCAT
Organism: Trichonephila inaurata madagascariensis; assembly: GCA_019973955.1. Taxonomy (NCBI): domain Eukaryota; kingdom Metazoa; phylum Arthropoda; class Arachnida; order Araneae; family Nephilidae; genus Trichonephila; species Trichonephila inaurata. Next base: position 14,942 of record BMAV01010529.1, on the reverse strand, counting down.
TTTTAAGAGATATTTACTTTTTTCGATATCAACAGAATAAAATAATGAATATTTTGTGATAATTCTGACTAAAATCTATTTCCTTATAAGAGATGTGTGATGTATAACTAAAATATAAATAATAAATTTATTAACAACGTTTGAACTACAAAACAAGAAATATAAAAAAATAAGTTAGTGCCTATTTAAGTCAAAAAAGAAACATTTTATTTTAGTTAATTTTTATCAAATGACAATCAATATAAGTATACATATGACAGAATCACAATATTAAGTGGCAATTAAATTTTATTAATTAACATTAAAGTATCGTATTGTCATCCAAAACAATCGCGTATATAAAACTTCAGTGTAACTGAATGCTTCAAAACATGAGAAAAAAAATATTTTAAAGTTCTGACCCAAGTCCCTGAAAATGAAGCCAACCTGACTCTGTATCTGTAATTCTGTAAATAATTAGCTTTAGTAAATTAATTTTAATATATCATAATTAAATTATCGTATTTACATCCCAAACCATCGTGAATAGAAAATTTCAGCTCAAATGAGTGCTTTAAAACTTGAGAAAAAAAAACCTTTTTAAGTCATGACACATGTCGCCAAAAGGGTCACTAAGTTGAGAAAAACACTGCCAACGTGGCTGTATCTGTAATTCTTTAAATAATTAGCCTGAATGAATAAAAACCTTAATAAAGTTATGACACATGTCGCCAAAAGGTCGCTAATCTGCCAAAAATACTGCCAACGTGGCTGTGTATCTGTAATTCTTTGAATAATTAGTTTTAATCAATTAATTTTCATTAATTATAATTATATTACCTTATGGGCATCCAAAATAACCGTGTATATAAAATTTCAGCTCAATTGAGGGCTTTAAAATATATTTTATTTAAGACTGAAAATTTTAACAAGATATATAAAGGGAGATTGTGAACTAATAGTAGGGGAATTAGAAAAAAGTACTGTAATCTCTTTGGTTTTATTGCAAAGTTATAAGTTAAGACTTATATTAAAATTTAAAACTATTAAGACATAAATATACACTGCTCTTATGTTAGATAATAAGTGTTATAGTTTGAATTATATAAATTGTATTAAAATGAATGAATCATCATTTATTACTAGTTTAGATAGCAGGTATATACGTGTGTGTCCTTGAGAGATCCTGTTAACAAATAACACATTTGAAAAGTGCTCTCTCGTAAAGTTAATAATTTGTTTATCTTTCACAAATATTTATTGATGAACAGTGAAAATGTGAGAAGAGCATTTATTTTTCTTTTAAAGTAAGTGTATTTTGTTCAACCGTTTTCAAGGGGGAAAAAAGAGAAAATTTTGCCTAACAATAATTTAGTTTTAGTAGGTTTTCTTGAAAAAAGTTGAGAACAATAGTTACATACTGAATCTATACTTTTTCAGAAAATTAATTTTTAGACATACAATTTTTTTAACGAGATATCCCGTTACAAACACTTTTTTTTTGTCTTATGACTAAAATAACTTTAAATTCTTAACTTATTTGCATACTTAACTCTGAGTATATTGTTCATAATTACATTTAAGAAAATTTTACATTATTTTTTTTAAAAAAAAATATTTATGCTTTTATTTATATTTACGAAAAATTATTTTGTTGGTATTGTTCATTGGAAATAGTTTCAATTTGATATTATTTAAGGGTATTTAATAACTGTTTTTTATATTGAAACAGAATTATACTGTGCTAATGATGAATTACTATAAGTGGATATGATCATTTTAATATATATATATATATATATATATATAAATATATATATATATATATATATATATATATATATATATATATATATATATATATATATATATATATATATATATATATATGTTGTTGTTGTTATATAGTATATGTATATATATATATATATATATATATATATATATATTTGATTTCAGAAAAATTGCTGCTGTGTGTCAATGAAGAATCTTTGTACTCAAATGTATATGAAAATCAAATGTATTTACTGTTTGCATTTTGTATTATCATGCTGCTGTTCGTTATTCTCCTGGTGAAAGAAAGAATACACCAGGTCCAAAAGATATCGTCGCTCAAGTAGTTCAAAAATCCTCACCTGCTCAGCCATCAAATGCCTCCAGGAGACACCCAAACTAGCAAGAAGATCATAAGGGCTGGAAAATGGGAAAGGAAAATTTTTTTCACTATTTTGGAACTTCATACGCCTGAAATGCCCAATTTGCCAAGGCCGATTGCAGAGCCCTGGGGCTACTGCATGATATAGATATTCATAGACAACTAGCATCATACCAGTCAGGATCTGGCGAGAATCTCCACGTGCAGAGTAATTTACTTTTTTGGAGGGAATGAATTTCCACAAAGGGGTTAGATCTGCAGAGTTTGCAATCAGAAGATCACATCCATTTCTTGTAAGTGTATTTGTAGTCTCGTTACCGTACATTTCAACATTGGAAGGGATCCACTGTAGGCGAACCGATTTGTTAGGATGAATTCCAGAGAGAAGTACTGGAATATCCTGGTCAGGTGTATTATAAATTTTCCACCAAATCATTAGATATTGTATAGTACTTTTACTGTCAATTAATACTCAAATACTGCATATATCGGTAGTAACGGAATACTCCAGAGACTTACCAATAGTTATTATTTCTGTCCTAAACACAAAGCAAAAGTCAGGGGTGGGTTCAGTTAATAAATTTACTATTCTCCTCATAGTTGCTGATGAAACAACACTTAGTGCCCTATTATCTTCAAATTTGCTGCCATCTGTATAGACCAGGGGTCACAAGCTATGACCCGCGTGCCACATGTGGTACGTGGTACACTTCTCAGTGGCACTCTGCATCACTGTACAAATTCTTCAGTTTTTAAGTGGATGAAAATTGGTTAATTTTTAATGAACCTTATTTGACAAAAATCATCAGAATTATGGGCATATACGGAATTACGAAAACCACTGAAAGATAACTCTAATGATAAATGTACAGCTATTTTGTAAGTTACTGAATGTAGCTGGAAGACTTAATGTTTGAAGAGAGAAAAGTGTATGTACTCTGCTTTCCACTTTTGGTTCTACATATCTAAGAAAATTCTTTCCTCATATGAAAAACCTTTCGAGTTCCGTAAAGAAATTTTTTTAGCAACTGAATGCTCATAATCGTATCAAATTGAAAGTCACAAATCATACGCCCGAATTATAGACAAGCACCAGATTCGCATTAAATGTTTTACTTATCTTTTTATTTAACTGTAATGAAGGAAAATGCTTACATTTTATGTTATCCATTTCTTATTTTAATAAATATGTTTAAAAAGCATAATATATGTACAATTTTAATTTTTTTTTATTTTCCTTGAAGAAATATTTATATTTCATGCAGTTTATTTTTATGTTAAGAAATATCTTTAAAAACTGTCAATCTGTTATTGACCTCTATTTTCTAACTCTACATGCATTATTGCGGGAATCATATTGTTTCAAAAATATCCTACTGTGTAGCACGCTGAATCATATTGGTAGATTGCACGCCACAGCTAAAAGGTTGCCGACCCCTGGTATAGACAGTCACAGCCTCAGGAATGATATCATTTACGACCTCTAGAACCATCTGTTTTAAAATGCAGCATTGATACTAATCATTGCTTTAGATGTTTAAACTAATGTAGAACAATTTTAGAGTTATTTATTGAATTTGTTATTAATACATTTTTTATTTTATCTTAAGGTCTTGTATTGAGTGTAATTTTGTTCGGTTTAACTCATTCACTTCCAAACAAATTTAGTGCGTCTCTCCCTGAGTGCCAAGGATTTATTTTAAAGTGAATGGCGTCACTGAATAAGATTCTAATGCTGTGTGCCACTTACGAGTTACCCCGTAGTATCTTCATGCACCAAGAGTTTTTCTTTTCGTTTTGGGATGTTCTAATTGTATCCAACATGCATAAAGATGAAATGGTTTTAGTGAAGAGCAAAAACGGAAAACTTTCGACTAAACCAGTTATAAAGCGAGATAATACTTTGGAAATGGCAGATGTTGATGTCTTTCACCAACTACTCATTCCTCAGAAAAATATTCCGTTAGTACAAGAAAAATGCATTATGCTACTTCGAAATCTTCCTGCAGAATGCATACATGTTACACATTACTAAAGAACTCAAGACAAAAAAAATACGAGGATGCCTGAATTTAGGGAAGCAGTTAGTATGCATTTACTTGGCCGTGATGGCAACAATACAGGAGAAAGCAACAAATATAACACAGATACAACTGATTTACATTACTTAGAATATCTTTATCCCGCAGAAATAAAGGATGCTTACAAAGCCCTGTCGAATGTGTACAAATGAAAAAGAATCATAAAGGAAACTAGGTATTTTTGACCAGTGCGTCCCAACAACCCAGCAATTTGCACATCCTTCCTTAAAAGCTCATCATACGCAGCAACAACAATAAAAATAATTTTAAAGTTTTGTAATATATTCATAAATACATAGGTATTATTTTTACAATCAAATAGGTTATAATTTTAATAATAAAAATGATAATTAATATGTTTATTGCAGCACATAAATTTTTCATTTATCCTTTCTAACAATTCCACACTCAAATGGTCATTTGTAATCAACGTAAAATTGCAGCACACACTACAAGATATCTTGTAGTTGACAATGAATGGGTTAAAATGAGTCAATGTAAAACCTCATGTCATTGCTGTGTAAAGGTAAGAAAGCTGAACTTATAGAGTGAGCAGATTGTATTGGGGGAACTGCAGGAGCTGATCTGTAAAGGATAGACCATTAAAACTCAGATTTTATCATTGAAGATACACTTGAAGGTGAAGGTGAAGAGAAGCAGCGTCTCAATATGGATTTGAGCAGGAAAAACTCAGATTAAAATTAGGAACACAGAAAACGATATAGTCTTCTACGAACTCGCGTGAGTTCTCTCAGACCAAGTTGAAAGACCTTAGCCAGATTTAATCCCAACGATCAACTAAATTAAATTTATTATTGACACCGCTTGAGCGGTAGACGATATATGGGTGACTTACGTAATAGGAGCCATGTTCCCAAAGACATAACCAAGTTGATGGCTAGAGAATCAGAAAACTACTGTCGAACCAACCTCCTTATTACGAACCTCTATATCGCGAATTTTTCTATACAGTGAACTTTTTTTCTCGAACCAAGAACATTTCACGATTTTCTTCGTAAAATAGCTTCCCAATATGTATTTTCTATATTACGAACTTTTTTCTTATGGTTCAATTTTTTTCTCTCTGTTTTTAAAGTATTTCTGGACATTTAAAGTTATTCTCTCTTTTAACACATTTTACGGCGATCATAAATATTGAACTGGTTTTATTAGGTGCGTCCTCGCTGAGCGCAATAGAATTCTGGACGTTACAACCAAAAAGTGCAACCTTTAATCACCATTGTTTAGTTCATTAAAAACATCTTCGATGACCCCTTTCACCCTCAGTGGAGTTGTTTCGTCTCCCCGTATCCTTGAACTAGGCTCCGTTTAATTGTAGTATTCATCAATCGTGCTAGTAACTTCGTTTCTTGTGGTCGAAAATGTCCATTCGTAATTCCTCAAAATAGCTTATCAAATATTATAAAAAAAACATAAAAAAAGTTATAAAGTTACGATTTATCAAATTCTTCCCAAAACGTTTCAGAACATGTGTCTGTGAAGATATCCACGAGGCAGTTTTGAAGGGGATATACACAAAGTGAAATAAAAATGTTCCGATCTCTAGACCTTTGGTAAAAGAGAAAACTCTTCAGTTTGCAGTGGAATTGGGATACAACCAATTTCTAGGTAGCAATGAATGGCTAGAAAAATTTAAGAAAAGACACGGGAAAATACGCCTTAAATAATTTTTGGTGCATTGCAAAGATGTGAGGTGTATTATGAAATAAAGCATTTTTTCAAACAAAAGCAAAACAAAGAAGTAATATTAAAAAAAATTTTTTTAAGTCAATTCCTACTTAGATCAACAAAGAAAAATTTTATTCTATAGCTACTTTTTATTAAATAGTTACAATTAATATAAATATGGATATACATATGACAGAATCGCAACATTAAGTGGTAATTAATATTTATTAACTATCGTTAAAGTATCGTATTGACATCCAAAACAATCGTGTACATAAAATTTCAGTTCAACTGAATGCTTTAAAACGTGAGAAAAAAACCGTTTCAAGTTTTGACTCAAGTCTCCAAAAGGGTCGCTTTGTTGCCAAAAATGATGCTAACGTAGCTGTATTTGTAATTCTTCAAATAATTATTTTTAATCAATTAATTTTTATTAACTATAATTAAATTATTGTATTGTCATCCAAAATGATCATGTACATAAAATTTCAGCTTAATTGAGCGCTTTAAAATATTTTTTATTAACGATTGAAAATTCCACCAAGATAAATAAGTAAATAAATAAACTAACAAACAAATAAATATATAGAGAGTGTGAGTTAATAGTAGGAATTGTGAAAAAAACAACTCAAAATTGACAGATTTTATAAGTAATTAAATTTAAGGGCGCATGTGATAATATATGCTTAGAATTTATAGTTATAAAATTTAACCAAATTTTCCTTTGTAACGGAATTTTTTTTTAGTTTTTCCCATTTGCCCCCTTTTTAAATAAATTTTTAAACCACTTTGATAAAAACATGGAATTTTCCCTTAAAAAAAATTTTTTAAAGGGAATTTTGGGGTATTTGGGGAATTGCCCTATTGAAACAACATTTTAAAAAACCCGTACCCCCCCATTCCAAATATTACACCGCACCAAGGGGAGAATATTGAACTTCGACATTGGATGTGGGAGATTAACAAATAGGAAATGTATTATTTTTCTTTTGAATTTAAAATATTCTCTTAGAATAAATTATGCAGTGGTATAAATTGTATAACGACGGTTGACGTTACTTGAATTAAAGAAAAAGAAATTTGTGAGTGTGTGTTTGTGTCTGTTTTTCAAAAAGATGATATTGCAAAATTAGTTCATTATTAAGCAGTGATGAAGCGGGATTTCTGTGAACAAATTGGAGTTCATATCCTTCTCTTAGGATTTTAGGTTGTTTTTATTTGTGATGTATTGCGACAGGAGAAGATGAATTGTCGGGTAATGGAAGAATTAATAATGCAGTTGTGAACGTTACTTTTTTTGTCTGTTTAGTCTTTTACTAATGAATTGCGGGAACTGAAACTATTAGGATTGCTGACACGATGGAAAGTTTGAATAAAAATAAAGAACATTTATAAGTCGGGAAGAATTTAAAAATATTTTGAAATTCTGCCGTATGCTAGATATGATTTATGTTTATTCCTTAAAACGAAAAAGAGGAATTCTAATGAAGAATTGTTGTGGTATCTACGTGAGCCAGTAACAGCTTCCGAACAGGGGTGATCATTTTTTCATGCAGTGCCAAACCGGCCCCCTGGGGGGTGATAACCTGGGGGGGAGAGCATAAAATTTAAAAACAAAAGCTTTTTTTTTAAAAAAATATTAATTTCCCAAGAAACAAAAACATTTAATATTTTAAAAACATTTACCCCTAATATAATTTATAAATGTTCAGTCTTTTACAATGTTTTTTAAAATTTAAATTTTTAACATTACTAAGTTTAAAACAAGTTTGATAGTCACCGGATCTTATGGGATTGTATTAAAATTTATTTTGATAATTTAGGTTATAATTAATCCCTGAACTGGGATTAAAAGTTACGCAATTGTCCAAAGCCACTTTTTCCCAAGTAGAAATGGTATGTGATGTTTTTTTTGGGGGGGAATAAGAAATAAAAAGAAATCCTCTGAAATAAGAAAATTTTTCGAAAAACACGTCAAGGGCCTTTATTGACCCCATAGCCCAAAAATTTTTACAATTAAAAGGGGAAAATCTTCTGGAAAGACGTATTTATAGTAAAAAAAATTAATGCTTTGGTTTAGAAGATTTTCAATACCCCGGGTGGAATTTAAGAAGCGTATTGCAGCTTTACCGCAAATTTATAATATTATTATTTTAAATACATTGTTATTGTATGGGGGGGGGGGATGAAAATTTGATTGAATATTGGGTCCGGGAAAATTGAAAAAATTTGGAAGCACTGGTCTAGGGTCATGTTTCGTTATGAATCCCTAGGGCCGGTTTGTCCCGATATTCACTCTTCATGGTGACTGAATGGAAACTATTTTTCCAAATTTTGACCTTGTCACTGAATAAAGAAAAAACGCAACCTCCGCGCATCTGTCGTGGCTCTATCAACCCGCAACAAGAGCAACCAAAATCGTCATCCTCACTTGACGTAACAGCAGCAACTCACACGCTCGCCATAAAAAAATATCTTGTTCGTTCGCCTATCCACCAACTCACTCGTGGGGAAAGTACTGTAGCAGTATCTACAAAAAACTAGTAATAGCCTGCAGGCAAAGGTGATCACTTTTATCTAGTGGTCATGTTACGTGGCTGCGAATCCACAGGTCGAGGGTTCTGTCATCCGAATAAGCGCTATATCAGAATATAAAGGTGTATAAGAGTGGGCTCATGGAGTGAGTGATAATAGGTAAAAAAACCGATTTACGGTAGGGGGGCATAGGCGGGGATAGTTTAGTTGTTTCCCCCCCTACTGTTGAGTTTTTCCTACTCTAGTTGAGTTGTTTTCTCCTACTACAGTGTGCAAGCGGATCAGGCTGTGCTGAGTTGAATTGTTTTTCTCCCCGCTGTGAAGTTGAGTCGTTTTTCTCCTACTATGGTATTGGTTTTCGAGTTGGAGGGGGAGGCGAGTTGAGTTGTTTTCTCGTACGTTGGGTTTTGCTTTTTTTTAAAAAAAAGGGGAAAAAAAAAGGTAAAAAAAATTAAAGTGCTCTTTGGGCCACCATTAAAAAAAATTCACTAATTTTAGATTTTAAAAAGAGTGAAGTAAATAACACCCAAATAAAAAAAAAACAATAATTAATCCAGATTCAAACCACAGCCTCAGAACAAAATTTCTCCATAGGGGGGTGTTTTTCAGTTACCTAACCATGTCCCAAAAAGGGATACAACCTGAAGAAAACTTGTTTTTAAACTAATGAATTGAATTTTTTTGCGGGGCAATTTCAGCAAAACAGGGCGATGTTTTAAAAAAAAATTTTCTTAGTTAAAATGAAATAAAAAAAACAATTAATTTATATTATTTTAATAATTTTTAAATTTTAATTCAGTATAATGAACACATACACATAAAGATATAAAGTAAATTATTTTTCAGAAAAAAAGTGACGTAGTATACCGTAATCATGGGAAAGGGTTACGAAATTTTTTAGCTTGTCTGGGTTGATTCTACAAGAAAAGGACTAATTTACGTCAGAATTTTCTCAATGCTTACAGGGGTGGGGCATTTTTAAATCATTTTTTTGAATGTTTTATAATAATCTTTTTTTAAAAAAAACACTTTTTTTTTATTAAACCCAAATTATGTAACTGAAGAATTTTTTTTAAAATCTCCCCTTAGATATTATTTTTTAAAAATAAGACAATTTATGTCCGTGATTGTTTTAATATTATGAAGAAACTGTTTAAAAATATTGTAAAAAGATTTTATAAATTTCCCAGTATTTTGTTCTAAAAATTTTATTTCTGTAAATATGAATAATTTTTTTATATGCTTAATTTGAGTTAATATTATTTTTATTGTTTGTTGGATTAATTTGTGTTGAAACAGGTTTCATTTTTAAAATAAAAAAACAGTGTATTTTTTTCAAAACAATTTACCTAAGAATGTTTAAGCATAAATTTATTTTTAGTACATTTCATACAAATATATAAAAAAAACTTTATATAAGTTTAAAAACAATATTTTTATATAAATTTCCCAAAGGATTTAGTTTTTGAAATTTTGTTTCTATAAATCTGAATGAACACATCTACAGTAAAGTACAAAAAATGTTTTTATTTACAAAAGCAGCATTCTGTATTCCGTTTCACATTACAATCATTTATTTACACTACAAAAATCACATTATTGTGAATTTATCATATCACTGGATTTTATGCCTGCACATTGAATAGGTCTAAATTCATTAACTACCAATGTCCATGGGCAAGAGTAGTAATTCCTTCACCTTAAATAAATCTTTGTCATCTTTATATGACAGAGCAAGTTTGTTTTGCTTTATTGAATGTATTGAGTGAAATTTGGACCTAATTAAGTCCATATCAGCATGTTTTAATTTTTGATTAAAAAGACATATTTTGTAGTTCTCAAATGTTATTTTGTTTTTCAAAGTTTGTTTTTATCCCCTTTTAACCTCTTTTCAATCTTATTGTTTGTCTTGTAGGCATACTTTTTCGATTTTAATCCTACATATTCTGTCATAATATTCCCCTTGTTTTCATCTTTCCTTTTTCCGATGACTCTTTTGATAACAACAGGTAAATTATAAATGTTGTTTTTATCATAGTCTGAAATGTCATATAAGCTATTATATTCATCTTTCATGTCGCTATAAAATCATGTTTTTATTTTTTAAAAAAAGAATAAGATCAGTGTACATGACCTATTTTTGAGTCGTAACGATGCTCTTCCCGTAAAAAAGAATACTTAAGAACTTTTGAGATTTCTAAAATTACTACTTCTACCAGTATTGGTAACAATAATTTGATTTTGCTTTTTTAAATGAACAGCTATTAAGTTTTCAGAAAATATTGTGTGACGATTAAAATTTTTGATTTCGCTATTAAATTTTCGTGTTTGCACTTCTGTTGAACATAAACGTATATCGACTCTTTTTCTTATATTTTCTATCGTTTTCCTCGAAATTCCTTTTATTTATTAGTATGTAAAACCTTTGAAAGTCATTTCCCGTTTAGTTCTTAATTTAGTAGTGTAATCTATGCAATTTTAAGGCCAAGGAGACTGAAAAAATTTTAAAGCGCGATGAACTTTTTTTCAAGACTAACCCTAATTTTAAATAAAGCTTTAATCTCGAATAATGGAGAACATATTTATTTTTTGTTCCTAAGTAGTTAAAAGTCTAGGTTCTTTACTTTCAGGTGAGGGTTTATTTTTAAGGGTACTTTTTTTTCTTTTTCATGCAAATCGGAAAGCTTTTTCACTTCTATTTTCTCGTAGCGGGATATTGCATAGACAAACAAAAGAGAAAAACAAAGCATACGTAATTTTCTAATTAGTGTTTTTAGAGTACAATATTGAAATATTGCTTTTCATTTACAAAATATGATTAAAATGTGGGAAGATAGTTTTTAAATAAACCATATTAAAAACGCGTTTCTTTGAATCTGATTATAATAGTGTTTATAAATATGACATCAGTATTTTTCCACCAATCAGTTGTTTCCAAAGTTGCGTGAAATAAACCCAAACAGTTTACTGTTGCCACCTTGTAATTTATTTTTTTTTCTGTGATCATTTTTTTTCAAGCCGGGACATAGTAGAATACTTTTTCCAGATAAAGAATTATAAAACCCCAGCCATATCACAAAAACTTTATTATATTTTTTTTTGTATTAGTGAATTGAAATTTTTTAGTTAACCTGAAACCGTAAGCATCTCTTTTTCTCCCCCCAACCTCGAGCCAAAAGAGTGTGTTTTGATAAAGACAATGGGGAAAGTTTTTGTTTAAACCAGATGTTTTTTCCCCGAAATTATTTCCATTAAGCGGGGCACAACTACGCCGTTTTTTTTGATTTTGCATGTGGTGAATTCACTTGGGCCCATACGTCGATGCCATTGATTTTTCCCCACCCACCAAAGATGGAATCACTGTAACACCTTCCGTATTTTGCCCCCCGTAAGAGAATTTTCTAAAACGATCAAACCGTTGATGATGGAAAAATATTTGTTATCAAGACTGTCTTTACTTTTTCGAACTTACCGAAAATGTACTTATATCATATGGCAAAGTTATTTAGGGAAAAGGGCTTTTCGAAAATTTTTTACCCAGTTTCCCTGCTAAAAGAAGCGGGGAAAGGAATATTTAAAAAATATTCAAAAAAAACCGCGAAAATATTTCAACATTTCGCGTGTTTTTCGAAATTTTGAGGAAAGAAGGGCTAAACACATTCCTTTTTCCAAAATCTGACTTATTTTATGACGCAGAAAAGTTCTCACTAATCAATGGTAGAACTCTTATGTAACCATATCCAAGAAAATATTCCATCATTGTTCATATGCTACGGATATTTGGAAGAATACGAAAATCAACTAGGTCAAGAATGTATGACATATTCAAATGAACAAAGAGCTCCCGAATACGGTGATTTAGCTATATTAAACATGGACTGGGATAAACTGGTTGCAGATTTTGTTAATCGAAACAATCAAATGGTAAATTACATGAGTGAGATATTTATCAATAAGTTGAATATGAATGTGTTGATAGAAAATGCTAAACAAATGCATGTTGCTACACATTCTTTTTCATTATTTTAAATAAAAAAGTATTATTTTTTTATTTGAAAGTTTATTTTTATTTTAAAAAATGGTAAACCAAACAGATACGCAAATTGATAAAATTTTTTTTTCTCTGTAAATTTTCAAATTTAAAACCTAAGATTTTAAAAATGACAAAAATATGCTCAAAATGTATTCATTTCTAAGTTGTTGTTTTTTGTTTTGTTTTTTTAGGCAAACCAGAATTTTCTTATGGATTGAAAATATTGTTTCGAGTATGCTTTTGCTCATACGTTTCGCTCGTAAAGATGTTACATTTATTCCTCTGAAAAGGTGGGAAAAAAACTGGTTGAAAATAGAATAATCACATTTTACAATTAAGAGAGAAATAAAATTAATGAATATAAAAATAGTATTTTGAATAAGTCAACAATTTGAGAAAAAAATTGAGTTCATGTAAAAAGTTTTCACTTTTTTTAACAATATAATATATTTATTTACATGTGTCAGTGTTCTTTAAAAGTATGCCTAGGTAATACCATTGAAAAATAAGAAAAAACCAAAATTATTGTATTAGCTTTTTTTAGAAATAATTTTTTTCTCAGCAACCCCCCCAGGCAAAATATTGCAAAAAATTTCCCGAGAAATAATTGCAATCGCACCTTTTGAAAAATCTCCGTAAAAATATGTGAAATATTCGAAACTTTTTTATCCCAAAAAAAACACAGAAAAGGGAATTGATACTTTAGAGATAAAAGAAATTTTTTTTTGGGCGGGGAAAAAATTTTCAAGAAAAAATTCATTTTTTTGGGGAAAAAAAATAAAGAAACAAATAAATACTCTTCCTATTTTTTTTTTTTTTATTTTTTTTCCCCCAAAAAAATATTTTTTTCGACTTTTTTCCCCCCCAAAAAATTTTTTTTAAAATGTAATCCCAAAATAAAAGAAAATATGGTGTAAAATTTGTGTTTAAAAAAAAAAAAGGTGTGAGTTTGAATCTAGATTTTTTTATTTTTTTTTTAGGTGTTATTTACTTAATCTTTTTAAAATCTTTTTTTTGGTATTTTTAATCAAACGTGGCCAATGAGCCCTTTTAACATTCTAACAATTTTTATACATTTTTAAAAACAACTCAACTACGTAAAAAAAAAAAGGGGGGAAAAATAACCCTAAACAGCAGGGGAGGGAAAAAAATCAATTCAGCAGCAGGAAAAAAAACCCCATTCTGCTCCCCTGTACCGCCTGTTTAAATAAATCGGCTTTTCTTACCACGTTTTTTTTGGGAAAAAGGTTTTGGGGACCGGAGCCTGGGTCAAGTGACGAGCTGAAACCCATCTCCAAACTACCCCACCAAGCCAATGGGAGGAATTTGAGCTCGATAGATTTAACGCTTATCATCCGTCTCTAGACAGGTCTTCAGTGGCACCAGGATTCAAACCTGTAACACGCGGAGAAAAGTTCGGCCCCATAACCACTGGCCCCCCGGCCCAGATTGCTTATCGAAGTTGAATCGCTGATGTTTATACAGTCTTATTTAAAGAATGAAAAAATTAAAAAATAATAGAAATAGCAGATAGTACATAAGTAAATCTTATTTTTTACCACATCTACCAGTTGTAAAAATAGATAGTGCGATCACTAAAATAAGACTTGATTTTGGTTATACCAGAAAAGCTCATGAAATTAGTCATAACATACTGGTCATAATTTAATAGAATTAAACCGGAAGCCATTGCACGGGGCACAGAATCACCCCCAGGGGCACGAAATTGTTAATTCTGGGAAAACTGTTCATTTATTATCAATGACCTTGACAAAGTATCCTCCTATATGACAACCTTCATGCGAACTAAAATTCCTTTTTTGGGGGGAAGAAAACTTTTTTTTCATCTTAAGGTTGGGATGAGTTCCCGAGACCAATTTTTTTTAAAAAAATTTTTAGAACACACACACATGCTACACTTTTCCCCTGTAAATAACTTAGAGGTATTTATTATGGTTTATAAATGTAAATTAGCAGAATTTAAAAAAAAAAATGGGCGTCTGTGATTTCTGTTGAAAGAGGTTGAAACTGATCAAGCAAGGGAAGAATCTGTTGATATAATGTATTTTGATAAAAGGAATTTGAGTAAAGCTTAAAGGCCAATTTTGCCCCCGTCAAAAAAAAAAAGGAAAAAAAAGTTCAACATTTTTTTTATTGATCAGCAAAAAAACCATAAAAATACAATAACGAGTAAAAAACGACAGATTTCCCAAATAAAATTTCCCGTAATGTTGCGAAAAAATGTCTGTGATTTTTTTGTCCTTTATTAAAGTCAGGCATATTTGAAACTTCTTCGTTCAGTTTGATTGCTGCTTTTTCTCAAATCATCAAAGAAAAATTGAAAAGTCAATAAAAGTAAAGGTAAATATATACTATCTCTATCTCTTAACTAAATAATTCCCTGTAATTAAAATTTTTACAATGTACAATAAAAATAATCATTAAAAAGGTTGGGGAACTCGTCACCCCC
>BMAV01010528.1:81993-119244 GCA_019973955.1 Trichonephila inaurata madagascariensis | reverse complement strand
TTCCGATTGATTATAATTCTAAGTATATAGTACATAAAATTTAATTAAGTATTTTTTATTAATGATTAATTTTATTAATTAATGCTAATTATTTATTCAATAATTAGTTTTTTACTGTGTTTTGTTCCCGAAAATTGACAAAATCAAAAGGAGCATGATACAAGAATGGTGAACTTTCGACCCTGGACCCCCGCCCCCTTGAAAAATTCCTGTGTGCGCTACTGGATTGAGGTGACTCAATAACCCCGCTCGACCGTATCGAGTGCGCGCCTGCTCCCGGGTAAAAGTCTTTTCGCTTTAAATATTAAAAATAATACAATTATTCTTCATCGGAATTTTATATTATTGTTCATTACTTAACGTCAATTATAAATGCTAATTCTGTGAAGCTTAAAATTACAATTAGCTTAAAACTAATTATATTTTAAGCAATCATTTTAAAAAAATCATTTTACATTTTTGTAAACATTGTCGTGCACTTGGCTTTACTCTCCTTACAATTCAGCTATTATATCAATAATGTTTTACTTTCTTATAAATGAACTCGTGCAAGGAGCGGGCACTTCAGCCGGTATACTTTTAATGTATCAGTGTGTGTGTGTGCTGCACAGAGTATTTTATAACTAATTAATTAATACTAAATTAAGAATTGGACTTGTCTTGCAAAGCTAAATTTTTATAAGAAATGCTTATGATTAGAAATTGACTCTCTGAGTTCTTTTTCTATATTTAGCTGATATCTATCTTTTGTCTTTTAAGCAGCCACCGCATTTTGCAATATGTTTAATTAAAAATTAGAGAAAGGAAAAATAACATAATAATTATCCTATTACTTATTTATTTATTTATTTATTTTTTTGCTTAAAAGTAACGTATACAAAATTTAATACTTATGTTATTAATTTGTATGGTTTATAATTAAAAGATAGCTTATTGTAGCTTTAGCGTCAAAGTGCATTATTATTGCATTCAGTATATTATTAATGTAAAAGGGGGGCGCGATAAAAATTGTGATTGAAGAGGGGGGCGCCAGTATTTAAAGTTTGAGAAGCACTGTCGTAAGGAGTTCCGGAATTTTTCAAGCGCGTATATTTTGTGTGGTTTCCATGATAAATTTTTGTCTAGGAGTACTTCTAGGTACTTCGTGCTCTGAGACTAGTGTAGTTGTGTGGAATAGAGGGTTGGCGGTGTGACTGTTTTTCCTTTCCTGACGAAGAATACAGCTATTTGGTTTTATCTACATTAAGTTTTATTTTACATGTTTTAAAAAAGTTTTCAAGAATGTGTAGGTGTGAGTTGAGTGCACGGGTGATAGTGTTGTGATTTTTATAAATAGCCAGGATAGCAGTATCACCAGCTTAAATATTAGTACTGGTTTGAGGGTGAGTAGGTATATCATTAATATATATGTTGAATAGCAGGCGCCCAAGGAGACTATCCTGAGGCACACCACATTTGATATTTAAAGAAGAAGAAAGAGTATCTCACTCTTACTTTGAAGGATCTGTTAACTAAATAAGAATTAATGAGATGAATTAAAGCAGGTGGAAAATTGTCAGTGATAAGTTTGTTGATGAGTCCCCTGACCCAGACCCTGTCAAAAGGCTTCTGAATGACTAGAAAAACAGAACCAATGGACCTGCCTCTCTGAAATCCAGAAGAGATTTTTTCAGTAAGTCTGGTAGGTAGAAATAAGCCTGGTGAGAAAGTAAATAAACAAACAAATACATTCTGATATAATAAAAAATAAAATATGTATTTATACTGGTATAATAAACTGATAAATGTATATCAGTAATGCCCAATTTATTTTATAATTAATTTAACAGTACTGTTATAAAAAATTTTAATAATCATCAGCGACCTCAAGGCTTGTCATATATAAAATTATATAAAAAAAATAGCAATGATCTTAATATTTGTACGGTTTATAATAAATCCATTTGATACCGATTACAAATTACACGATTCGCTCCCGAATGCCAATCTTTTGACTCGTAGTCGAGCGTATGTGGTGTAATGAAGAGGGTGGGGAATGTGTATTTCATTGCATATTCATCATTTCATTAAGATAATCTGAAATAAATAAATCCTTCGCAAATAATGTCAAGGTCATTCTATTGCATTCCAGAGCCTTTGGAATAATTTTATCGATAGCATTTTACAGAAAAGATCGTACTTCGGAAAGACGTATATATTCGTCCGGGGCAATTGACGTAAGGGCTGAGCGAGTCGCTTATATACGCTGGTGGTGCTTAACAGTTTAAAGTTGAAATGTAGGCTTAGCGTTAAAGTATAGTATTATTTAATCCATTACATTGTTGTATGAAGGGGACGCGATAAAAATTATAATTGAATACTGGGTGGCATATATTGAAAGTTTGAGAAGCAATGCTTTAGAGTGAAACGCGTTAAGAAACACTCACTCGCATTTTTCTCAAACTTAGAGTTATTATGCCACTTTTACGCACAATATAAAGCTTTTGAATTGTCCCAGAAATATTGTTTTAACCTTGAACTATTGCCATTAGCCAACGAAAGAAAACTCTACATTACGTCCCTTGTCAAATTAATGTTGTCACATATAAAAAGTGGTTCAATAAATTATGTAAATTAGGATTTATAAAAGTACAGTTATTCATAACTTTATTTTCAAATATTTTTCACAATGAAATACATATTCATAAAACAGTATTTATAAAGCGGAAATATATTTTATTCTTACCAATATAAAATTACATTATTTCCGACAATCTTCAATCTTTTTTTTTTTTTATTGTTTAAGCTTTTTTCTGTATTGATTTTCTGAGTTCGACCCATGAGATTCCAAATTAATTGTACCGGGAAAAAAATTGAATTTAATTGGAACAGTTAATTGCTTATCTAAGTGAAAATTTAATTAATGATACTTATTAAATACCTTAATTGTTCTGGAATTCAATTTCATTGAACTTCATCAGATGAAAGAGAAAGTGATTTATTAAACATTCTTTGTGAATTCTTCAGCATTCAAGCGTAAATGATGCCACTAGAAATCATGTTTAAATTAAAACAAACTGTTTCGCGAAGTCTGATTTTTAAGTAATCTTAAATTAAGCTTTTATTAGCTATTTTAATGCAAATTAGCTCAATTGTAAGGATTTATTTTTTTAAAGATTCACCTTTTTTATCCTTTCAGAAAAAATTTTCATGTTAAATGCTTTGAGGCAGCTGCAGAGACAGATTTATATTTGTAATTGGTTGCGATGTCATTTGAACCTGCTTAATGTGACATAATGCTTTTATTTTACTCAATAAATGTAATTTATAAATTTATATAAGAAACGAAGTTTGTATTGTTTATGTTTCTGAAAAAGAATATTTTTTTTTTCATTTCAAAATAAAGTTAAATTTTCGTTTTTAACTTTCTACCTTATATTCATTTTTAAATATTTTATTGAACCTATGTAACAAATTATCTTCATTTCTAGATATCAATAAAATGAGGAACGTATTTAGAAGTAATTTTGAAAGGTAAATATACATCAATAATGTCTTTATTTCCATATTTTTAATATGTTCTAAAATCTAGTTTTAGTTATTATTAGTGATTATTCGTTAATAACCTTTTAAATTAGAATCAAACCAAGTTTTACCTGTTTTTTCTTAAGATCTTAAAAAAAATTCGAGATTTCGTGAAATTTTAATTTTATTACCGTAATTTAAAAAAAATGATCAAACTTCTTATGTTTATCCTTAGAAAATATATTCTACAAATCTTTTAACTTTTTCATCAAAGAACATTCTTAATAATGTTATGAAACGTTAGATAATTTAAGTTCAATT
Source organism: Trichonephila inaurata madagascariensis (assembly GCA_019973955.1). NCBI lineage: Eukaryota > Metazoa > Arthropoda > Arachnida > Araneae > Nephilidae > Trichonephila > Trichonephila inaurata. The sequence continues at coordinate 115,419 of BMAV01010528.1, read as the reverse complement.
TAATACTATATCTCGAAATTTAGAAGGCATATGCTAGTGTTATAGAATGATGCATTGCTTTATGACTTAAGGGGGTTCACCCATGTGATGGTTTCAAAAAATCAAAAAAAAAATTCATTAATTGCTTCCTTAACATGTCTAGAATAAGGTGGCAAAGCGACTTTTTAAAAATTCGAAGTCATTATAAAGAAGCAGCTGTTAGAAGAGCAGCTGTTTGTTGCGCAAAGTTAAGATTTTCATTGTTTTAATCGGACTTGAAACTTTAAGCGAGTTTTTCTCAAAACTGTGTTTTTCAAACTTACCCACAATTTATCTCAAGAACGGTTTGACCGAATGACTTCACATTTTTAGGGTACACTCAGCACATATATGCTCACCAAATAAACTATGATCATTCCAAAATTAAAAATATTTCTATTTTTTGTAACAAAAAAAATGAATAAAACCCCATGAAAGTCGAAACTTTTTGTTCAGAAGTCTACCAAAAATCCAATTTTTTATATTTTCAGTTGATTGTAGTTCATTTGGTGAGTTTAAGCTTATAGATTAAAACGCAGTTATTTTTTTTTTTTTTTGTTTCAGATAAGTCAATCAGTCTGAATCGTGGAGGAAGTGAACGTCTATTTTATCGAGGCGAGTGGTTCAGAGCACCATAACTCTAGTTCTATTAGAAATGTTTTGCGTAACATTTACATAATACCCTTAAAACACATATAAACAAATGATAAAAAAAACTTAAAGTTCTATCTTTTTACTGGTCGTCAAAAAAAAATTTCCTAAAAATGCTTAAAAATCAGGCCGTCTCATGGATGTACTCCTTAAAAAATAGTTTGGTCAGAACTAATGTTCCGAAAAACTAAAATTAAAGGCAAAACTTCATAAAAGAATTAAGCTTCAATTGAATTCAAACAAGATAAAGGCACTTCAGTGACAAACTGTTGACATTGGCAGGGGTATTAATTTGTTCCCCCGAACTACAAGTCTGCAGGTACGCCATGCATGCCTTAAACGACTGAGATGAAAAGAATCCCTATTCGGGTCAGTCGTTAAGGACTTATATTCCTGTCCTTCGCTGTTTTCGACTTGCAGAAGGAGACACCACTGCAGCATTATTGAAAATTCATGTGTGTGGAGTACTTTTTCCTCTGTTGCGTACATGCAGTGGGAATACACCTTTAAGAGACAAATATGAATAGTTTTACAAATCGATTAAATTAGTCTCATAATATTTTGATCACTCCTTATGTCTGAAGTGTATATCTCTTTATTGTGAAGCCGATAAAAAAAATATCTCTCACTGTACGTCTTAGAAAAGGTCGTGTAATGGGCTACCATCTTTCATTTTATCCTTACCTTAAAACCAACCGGTATATACTTTTAAGTTTTCTAATTACTGAGGACTTTCTAAAATTGATTTAAAGAAGTAACTAATTGCATCGAAACTGGTGTCACAATTAACAAGAGTTCTGCTAACAAGCCTGTAGTTTTTAATTTCCGTTTACTTCAACCAGAAGATGAATTAATGACACATAGGGACTGTTTAGAGCATAGGTTCCCAACCTTTCTTGAACTGGCGCCCCCTTTTCTAGTGAATATTTCGATACCACCCCCCTCCCACTCCAGAGAAATAAGGGCGTACGTAATACATGGGGAAAACAGGAATTCAATTTTTAAAAATATTATATTACTAATAGAATACATTTTTTTAATTTAGTTTTTTCTTTCCTAAATTCCCCATTTTTTTTAGTTGCAAATTATAGCTATAGCCACGAATATACAATTAATTTTGAATACATTCAATCAACATAAGGTAACAAGTATCAAAGTTTACTTTTGTTAGTACATAATCAATGTGTTTCTTTAGTCTGTTTTTAGACTATATTTGGTCAATCTGCCCATGCTCTTCCTTACCATCCCCCAACCCCTTAACTTACTCTGGGTATTTTACTGCCCCCACTCCTAAAAGCATCAAATGCCCACAAGGGAGCGTTATCACCCACGTTGAGAACCTACGGTTTAGAGAATATATATATATATATATATATAATCAACCAAAATTAATCAAATTTCATCAAAATACATGACAAGATTCAACAATTTGTCGAGCCTACTTATCACTCTTCCTTCACTGTTATATCAGACAGAATTTACTTAATCATTTATAAACATAACTTTATTTACCCATGAATAGCATGTTCACTAACATCATCCGCGTATTGTTCATAATTAAAGGTGAAAAACTGTTCTTTACTGAAAGTATTTTTCATATTCATATGTTTAAATGTTTCGTAAATTAGTTTTATGTAATGAATGTGTCCTACAATCATCTTTTCAATTACAAAAAAATTCATTTTATATAAATATTTTGCATTTAAAAGAAATAGTTAACATGTAAGAATTGTTTGCATTGCTGAAGCATATGTGATTGCAATATATATGCTAAATCAAATTTTTTAAAGGTAAAAATATGAATCTTCCTTAAAGATAAAAAATATTTAAACTATTGACAGAAATAAATTTTCTTTGCACTAAAATGAATTTCTTCTTGAGGCTTATAAAGGAGCAATATATAGCGTTATAATTCATTGCTATATTTGCGAAAAATCATTTATTGATAATTGGACACCTTGTTAGTGATGCAATTACCGAAGTAGCAACCTTATTTGAGCATACTTATTAGTAACTAAGGAAGTAACTTTTTTGTCAAGGACCTTATTTTAATAATGATAAATTACTGTTTAATAGTATCAAATATTCTAACAATGATCTTTTTTAAAAATTGCTAACACATTTCAGAATATAAAAAAGAAACCATTAATAAGAAGGCATAATGTTTCTGTTTTATGTTTTTCTACTGAAGTTTCTCTGCCTAACTCTGAAGTTTAATTATTTTTATATAAATAATACACTTATATATATATATCGGAATTAATTTGAGAAGTACAATTTTGAAAAAAATAATTAATTTCTTTACAAAGTATATGATAAAATGGATAACGCATAAAAACAATGAAATCTCCATTAAAACACAGTTTCTTTTAGTTAATTGTCTATCAAAATATTGTCATCTTTATTTTAGATAATATTTGTTGTTATCCTTATTGTTGGAACTAAAGAAAATAAAAATATTTAATATTCATTTTTTATATAAATTTTATTATGTTTAGAATTCCGTTTCTTTTTTTTTTCTTTTGTTATCTAATTCCTTCACTTTTTAGATGATGATTTGAACAAAAAACATATTAATTGTTTGGTTTGCAATAAAACTAAATTCTTAAAATACGAATTATTAAGATCTAAGAATTTATTAATCGAAAATTTCTTTTTTAAGAAGTACGAAATCGTAGGCAGTATTTTAAAACCTAAATGATATTGTTTCGATTTATGGGGGAGTGAGGGGGAAAGCAGCCGGGGACTCAAATTATTTGAATAATAACAGATTTATAATTAAGCAAAGGACAAACGAATGTTACAATATATTATTAAAAGTAGTAAAATCGTTATAAAGAAGCTTTACAGCATTCTGGAAAAGGCTCTCTAAAACAGGTCCTCAAACTAACAGGAACCTCAGGAATTAATATTCCCTCAGACAAGTAAGCTCCAGTTGTCTTATAGCAGCACAAGTAAATTCTAATCTCAACTGACTGGAACTTCGTCTCAAAGTTCCCTTATAAAAATTTCTAGAAGAATTGATCGCAGAGACTTTTAAGAGCAGACTTGTTAATATCATTTGTCTCCAAGAGCGATAAAGTCGCCAATCTGGTAATCCTAGTCACATTTTCTAGGGTTTTCATAATTATTTTTTAAAATTCATGGTGGCAAGTGAAACTTTCACCTAAAGCTCAATTTTTCCACAAGCAGTGTATCATTGCAAGGAAAAAAACGTACGTGGCGACTTTCAATATGATGGAAAACAAGTGCCCTGTTCTATGATTAAACTAATGCTTTGATGTTAATGAATGCCAAAATTTGTTTTTAAAGAGAAAATTCCTATTTTGTCCTTAGACGAGTGTTAATTTATTTACAATACGTCAAGAGAAAAAAAGCATAAATTATCGATCATATGGCTTTAAAATAATAAAAACTATCTTAATTAAGATTATCAAACTTTATTTCAGCAAGCATCCAGCTCTGAGATTTAACGAGTTTAAAAAAAGTTTATAACACAACTACGAAAATTTCAAGCACACACACAATTTCAAAACTCCATTTCCTTTTCCTTATCAATTGAACAAGCAATTTCGGTAAAGGAACTTTTGGACCTAGCTTCCAAACTCTTTTTTGGTGAGAAAAAAAACTCGATCCTTAGCATAATAGATAGGACAGCAAACTCTTAAGTATTGGATAAACTTCATATTTTCTTCTCTGACAAAATTTAAGAGTGGAGTTGAGTAGTCATGGAAACAAATGAAAGCTACGGAGCACATAGTGAAGAAATGAATCGGTCAATGTAGCTAAAAACTATTAGTAGAAAAATAATCTTCGGTTTCTTAGGTTGAATAATGTATTTTTCCCGTAAAGAGGAAATAATATTTTAGAAAAGAACTTGTTTCAGGTTTACATAAATTCTTACCTTGATTAAAACGATATATTAGAATCAATAAAATGAGTTTTTACAAGTATAAAAGTTTGATAACACATGGAAAATTCGTAAGTTGTTCTGAAATTTCTAAATATAATACTTTATTCAGGTATCCGAAAACGTTTGGGGTACTTTTTAATTAAATAACAAATTTAAATGTCATAAATGGTTTTTAGGACTCATTATCAATAGATAATACTATTTAACTAACAATATTTAAAATACATTACCTGAATTATACAGAAAACCCAATTATAAGTGAAATTTTAGCAATATTTTTGAAAAACTTCAAAGCGGTTAGAGAAAAAAGTAATAAACATGTATTGGTAAGAGTATTACTAAAACAAAAATTAGATGCGTTTATCTAGAAAAAGTACTAAAAATTTAATGTTTTATTAAAATCTGAAAAGTTTAGAGCTCTGATTGAGTAATTATTATAAGAAATGTTGCATTCTTTAAAGACCATTATTTAAATAAGAAGCCATAACTCAAAAAGTATTCATACAATAAAAATTCTTTCAGTAAATTCTCTAGAAAATAAATCAAATATCGGGCTCAAAATGTTTTATAGAAATACATTCGTAATAGTTTAAGTTATCAGTCTCACAATGATAGATTTTGAACAATTTAAATACCCACTTCTGGTAGATCAAAGACCCACTTCCGTTTTTTCTAACTTTATAAAATTGATTGTTACTTTGCCTCTTGCAGCGTAGAAACAAAACAAAGTATGTTTCGTAAAGCCAAAAGTTATCTGTATTCAATAAAAAAACCTATCTGTTATGACCAAATTTGGTCATTTTCAACGTGTTCGGATACTTTAACACGCTTGTATAAGCATGACTTGTATGTAACGGAATCTTGAAATCAATTCTTACCCACTTTAAAAGGTTAGATTATTCGAAATTTTTCTCACTTGTCCAGGAACGATGACAATACAATAATTTAATATCTCTGCTCCATTGTTCTGATCAGGATTATCAGAATCAATGATTTACCACTTTCCGATCTCATCCCGCATCTGGCGACTAATTTCAGATCCCATTTCCAGAATTAGCGACTAAAAGATTAAAGATTAATTTGCAACTTAGTTCGAGGAACTATAAAAGAGTGTTTCTTAGCTTTTTAAACAATAATTTATTTTCCTCTATATATTTATGTTAAACTCACAAATGCCCGTATTATATATACTACGTGAAATGAATATACATTTTTATAAAAGCGTATGTATCAAAATCTTAAATCTTTTTTCAATGTTTTTGTACAAAATTTTGTTAGTTTAATACAGAAAGAGGACAATTGTGTTCGATTTAGAAAGTGAAATAAAAATTAAATAAAAAAATATACATGGCAATAAATTAACTCATAAATGAAATATTATTTAACTATTTTATATATATACGAGGGTTGGGGCATAAGTCATGGCAACTATTTTTTTCTTGTATATATGTGAATGGATCACAAACGTATATGTGTCATGTGGAAGTTCTGCAGGCACAGTGTGTATACAAAAGAACAGATGGCTCTGTCATAGCTGGTAGTAGCGCAGCGACGGCTGTGAAATCAGTCTGTAGGCGAGTGTCGTGTGATGGAATAAACCCGTGTTGAACAGTGTTCATACATCAAAATATCCGTTCTCCGAGGGAAAAACGCGACGGAATATCACAGTGAATTAGTGAAAGCCCTTGGAAATAACGCCTTTCCATAGCGTACAGTAGCACGGTGGGTGTATTGTATACTGTGTTGTCATTCTTTAGCACCGTGAAGACCATATTGACCTGTATATACTACCGTAATAAATTAGTGTGTTACGATATTTCAGTGCTGTTCATTGTCCACATGTAGTTAACACCTTGTCCTTTCGTTTGTATATGTCACATTTTCTAGATGGACTGGTATCTTCAAGAAAAAAAAAGTTGTCATGATTGTTGCCGCAACCCTCGTATATATGAAAAATTGAATAGCAGATTAGTTTTATCAATTACTTGTGATTCTATAATACATGACAAAATTATTTATAACATTGTAATACTTGAAAATCTGACGCAGATAACATATGTATTACCATCTTAAACTGTAAAATCAAATGTTTCTGAAATCGAATGCATGTTTATGACACCCACACTTTTACTTTTTTACATCGGAAACAAAGCTCTTGTAAAGTTTCGTAATTCAGTCTGTTTTATAGAAAATTAATGTAAACTAATTATTCGCGTCTGGTAATATATTCCAGAAATTAATTTGCACATATTACCACAAAGTTTCACAATCGTATCAGGGCTGAAACAATAAAAGTGGATATAAACACTGTATGTATTAGATACAAATTACATTCTATGGTGAAACTGTCTTGAAACCTTTGTAACATTCCTACTATACGTATTATCCAATACTCAACAAGATAACATTTCAATTAAGGTTATTCTTTATCCTCAATTCCTGAGAATACAGGATAGGTAATTGGATTTACATGAATAAACTTTGACTTTATGATAGAAAACTGTATATTTAAGGATATATTAGTGTATTACATTAAGTTTTTATTATAGATATAAATATGTTTATGTGTGGGTGTTTTACGACATATATTACTATATATGTTTAACAACATATATTACTGATTAAACTAACAGAATATGGACTCTTTGGAATGTTTAGATGTTTACAAAAGATCCCTTATTACAATAGATGATATTTTCATATTGTGGTTAAAATATTGAATTAGATATTACTCCTACATTTTTGTCTCTTACGATGCACACGTATTATGCAACATAATTATTCAATAGTAGGGGAACAACAGACATGCATACAATTAGTATTAGATATCTCCAAAGAAAGTTGAAAATTTAACAAATTTTCACAAAGTCGTAGGGGCACATTAACGTAGGTTTTTTTTCCTAAAAAAAGTAGCAAATAATGATTTAATGAGAAATAATCATTGCAATATTGTTTTTGTTTACATAGTTATTACTAATTGGGAACCCAGTTCTTGAACAGTAGTGTATCGCGCTACCAAGCCACAAGTTCGGGACATTATGACCTATTCTTGTTCTTATCCATATGTTATATACTTTTGAACTTGTTTGTCTTGATCTCAACTGGAAAATTAATTGTTCAATTAATTATTCAATTAATATACTGAAAATGTTCTCGATTTACGTAAATAGAGTACAACTCCGATTGCTTAAGGTATCCGACTACATTCGGAACCTTGATTTTAAAACAGCGCATAAATGGATAATTTTCTTGATATTTAGTGTCACTTAGATTAGAATACATGCACAAAATAGTTTTAAGGACATTTTGACAAAAAAAATTATTTAAATGCAATATTTCGGCAAAAAATTAACTTAGAATAAGGTTTCTTCAAAATGTTCTCCTTTTGTGAAAAATACTTCTATTATAATAATATTTTGTCTGTATATAGCTCAAACATCTCTTCAGAGGTTCAACTATGTGATTTTTCAAAAATTCACATTATTTTCAGAGTAACAACCTATTTAAATAATTATCGACGTTTTTTTCTTAAAATTTCTCCCCTCTGTTGTCGTAAAACTTGGATAAACCTACTTCTAAGTTATATATTTCGAAAATTCTAGTTGAGCCTCTGTACAGAGGTCTGAGCTAATATACAGGGAAAATATTATTATAATAGAAGCAGTTTTCACAAAAAGAGAACATTTTGAAAAGGGGTCATTCTATGTTCATTTTTTGTCAAAACATTGTACTTAAATAATTTTTTATTGTAATACTATTCTTAAAACAATTTTATATACATTTTCTAATCTAAGTGACACTAAATATCATAAATATTATCCATTTATACGCTTTTGCAAAATCACGGTTCCGAACGTAGTCAGATACCTTAAATGTTATTCTTGAGTCTTCTCTAAACGGTCAGCATCATGAGTTATACATCTTGCCCAGCGTTTCTTGACGTTTCGAAAATTTTCATTATAAAATTCAACAGAATTGAATCAAAAATCTTTGTGAGACCTCTTCAGTACTATCATTTGAGCCACGATGGGTTTTTTGACTTTTTTTTGAAATAAGAAAAATTTTCTTGGTACAAAATCGGTATAATAAAAGGTGGATATAACAAATCCATACTGCCCTGATTTATCATCCGCACATAGTGTTGAGTGAACAAGTGCATTTTCGTCAAGTAATTGGGTGCCTTTGGAGATTATTACGCGCCGTTTCTTGGTGGAAACATCACGAAATTTACTCAGCATAGACAGTAGTGACAGTTCGATCTTTCTCCAGGAACTGTGTTAAAATGACATCAAGGTAGGTCCAAAAAGCCAGCACAGTGTAACTTCATGCGAGCTTCTGCACTTTGGACTCCTTGGGGTGAAAGGAATCGTTACGCTCCCACTACTTGATCATCTCTTTGAATCCTACTGACAGATCAAGATTTATATGCAGAGATTAGGTGATTAAAACAGTCCTGTTTGTGTTTTTCTCCAAAGGATTAAACTTTTATTATACATACAATTTGAATAATTCATCTTTTAGTGACAATTGTTCAATATTTTATTTTGAATGAAACTAAAATATCAAATATTTTATATTAAAGCAATTTAATTTAATCACTGAGGTTTGAAAAGAAAAGATTAATTGTTTCGGGAATTCCATAACTTTTTTCTAAATGTATCCTTACTAAATTTGAAATATTAAAATAAGTCTGAATGATAGGAATGGAAAACGATCCCCACCTCTGGTCTAACGAAATGCTAAATTCGGAACAGAAGGATAATGAGCTTCACATCTCTGTATACGTGTTAGGGTCAAAAAGTTCCCGGATTAGTTAAATTATAAATTATTAAAAAATAGAACGATAATATGATCTTAATAGACTCCTAAGTACTGTCCTCCTGCATCCACACAATTGTTCAAAATATGCTTGGAATCCATTTCATCCATTTTCTGAGATCCTTCAGTTGCTCCGTAGCATTTTCCCCCGCGCATTGTCCAAGGGAAGTTTCTCCTTTCTTGGTGATTTTTTGTTTTCTTTAAATTGACTGACGTTTTGTCTGAAGGTTGTTAACTTTCACTGCGCATCCCGCGATTTCAACGGGCAAAGTAGATGTTGCAAAATTTGAGCAAAACCAAGATTTCGACGGGCTTGCATTTTTCCGACTCTTTAGCTGTGCAACCCGTACTATTCATGTCCATGTCTTAATTTTTGTTTTTATGTTCCTATTTTTATGATCTAATTCTATATTTTAAAATAAAAATCTCTTTTACAAAACACTTTTCTATATTTTAACTCTAAAAGATTTAATATGTTGATTTGAAATATGTAATAAAACCATATACAATTTTTGAACCTACTTTGATAAAATAACTATGTAGCGAAAGGGTTAAGAAAACACCATGTCTCATCACCTGTCACGAATTTCTTCAAAAGGCTGCAATCTTTATCATCCACACCAATCACATCTCTAGATATATTCACTCTCATACCTTTTTGTTAAGGTAATAGCACTTTTTGAATCATGTGCAAACAAATACGATGTTGTTCATTTTCAAATCATCATAAAAAATGCTGTCATAGTAAGTTCCTAGTTTCGAGGCAATAGTATCACTGGTTATTTGTCTGTCACCACACACTATTTCTCGAACACGCCTAACATTCTCATCTGTGGTAGAATAGGGGTGCCCAATCTGTACGTCATTTTCGATGACGTTTGTGTGACCTTCACGAAAACGATTATGTCAATAGTACACACAGCCGTTCCCTTTTGGCATCGTTACCGCATGTTTATTTTGGCATCTCCAGTGTTTCATAGAGTGATTTGAAGAGAAAAATGGAAAATTTGATGTTTTCAGCGCTGCTCCAAAAAAAAACAAATAACCAAACAACCCTCCCAAGGGGGGCCCGCCCCACAATTTAAAAAACGCTGGCTTAAGCCAAGACTACCAGAAATGAATTACAGAAAGCTGTGCGATTGCCTTATTAGTGCTGCCATCTTCCAAAAGAGATATTTACCCTCCCAAGTACACCTGTGTGAATGTGGTTTACCGATCTTATAAATTTTGATTCTAGTATTATAGAATGTTGTTTGGTTGGTTAGAAGTTCATTCTAGTTTCTAACATTTCATTTTTATTAATAATTAAGAGGTAAATAAAATCTTGCATTAAATATAAAATAATTTATATCCTACGTGAGGCTATAAATTTCCTGCAATTTATGATTTCAAAATATGCGTGCTAATATTATTATGTAAGAGAAGGAGGGAAAAATCTACGAGTGCATAAGATGCTTATTCAAAAATACCTATAAAGCCGTTGAAAAATGCTCTTTAAATAACTTATAAGAATGCTAAGTTTTCAAAAATATATATATATGAAGCTGATAAAATATTTTTAAAGGAGGATTTAAACTGATAAGATTAAATTATCGTTCTATTTTTTGATAATTTGTACAATAATTGACCTATTCCGTGAACTTTCTAACCCTACCATGTATGCAGAAAAGTGCATTTCATCAAAATTCAAAGTATTATAATTTTTCATAATGATTATTTATGGAATATATTTTTCATTTAAAAGCATATTTTCGTAAGTTGTAAACATGAAAACTTAGTACTAATATAGTCTTAATAATGAAACTTGCAATGTGTGTGAACATATACAGGGAACCATATAACGAACCTTTATATTGCGAATTTTTCTATATAGTGAACTTTTTCCTGGAACCAAGAACATTTCACGATTTTCATCGTAAAATAATAGCGAACCTCCAATAGCGAAGTGCATTTTCTATATAATGAGCTTTTTTCTTGTGATCCATTTTTTTTCTGTATGCCTTAAGTATTTCTTTACATTTCAAGTCACTCTCTCTTTTAACACATTTTATGGTGGTCATAACGGGATTTTTGGCGCATTGTAAATATGTGAGGCGAATTATAAAACAAATTATTTTTTCAAACAAAGAACCCCAAAAAAATTAACAGATTTTATGAGTAATTAAATTTAAGGGTGCACGTGGTAATGTATGTTTAGAATCTCTAATTATAAAATAAGGTATGTTTAAAATTACTTGTATGCTTTAAATTAGAAAATGTCCTTAGGATTCCTTAATTTTATTCTAAAATTATTTTTTTAGTGTTAAAAATGTAGTATATCCCTCGATATTCTTTTTTTTTTTCTTCTTTTCCTTATAGTTTTTCTTTCTTTCATTCTTTTTTATGGGTAAGATATATAAAATAAGCATATATTAATTTTAAAAAAAGGTGTGAATAATTACTTTTTTTAATTTATAGTGTTACTGAATTTAAAATTTGTTTTATGTGGTTTATAAAGAAAATTGAATGGTGAACCTCTATAGAACGAATTTCACATATAACGAACTTTTTTTTTTTCGGAATTCAGCAAATTAGTTATGTAGCGGTCCTACTGTATTTACTTAGAAATGGTATATTTTGTGTATACATATCTGTGTGCAAACCTTTTTATATTCATTACTTAATAATAGCAATAATAATTATTTTGTGTAAATGCCCAAATGTCATATTTATACTGAAATCCTATTTAATAAAATTTATCAGCATGTATTATTTTAATGCTTCTGAATATGTATTACTTTAATGTCAGAGATATATCTAATGCTTTGAAGGGTAAAGCTGAATTGAGGTCTCAAGTGAAATGCGTCTTTGTCTCGTTAATTCTTCATCATTTGCTATTTGGAGCATAGAGTGTTGTCAGTGACAAGTTCGATCCATTGCTTGCTCATGATCAGCTAAATGTGTTATGTGTTTTAGCTATATAATATTTACATGAACTAGAACTTGTTTCAGAATTTGATTGTCTGATACTTCTGTTGACTGGCATTTGGTAGTCAATTTCAAAAAAAATCTCTCTTTTTTTTAAAAAATATTTATAATTCAATCTTATGTATTAATATTTTACTGGCTACAATTAAAAACTACATTGAATTATAGGTCAAGCAAAAATAAAAAAAAACTTTTATTGGTTACCGTATTTACTCGAATCTAAGCCGCATTATTTTTCCATTGTTAATGCTACTGAAAATCGGTTGCGGCTTAGAATTGAAGGCAAATCATTTGTTGGATGAAGGAACTTGAGTTTCTACCCCTTTCAAAAGTATTATATCATATTACTTTCTTACAGCACAATTAATTGTTAATATTACAGACAGAAGTGTTTTATTTTATTTTATTTTTTATTTCCAATGCCAGGGTTACAGAAGACCACTACACCACAAGGGGGTAGGAACAAAAACAAAAACAGACAAAATAAACATAGAAAGGGAAAAAAAATGGCGAGAAAAGTCTATGTACTCAATAAGTTCCTATCTTGTCAATAAAAGTCACACAAAGAGGAGCCCTTTAGGGCTGGGCAGAAGCGAATGTAGGCTAGAAGGCATGATAGTTACTAACCAAAATTGTAGATCACTTAGCCGCAAAGCAGGGCCGCAACCAGGGTGCACCACGAGGAGGTAGACCTACGTTGCATCCCCAGAAGTATTTTATTATTATTAATAAAAACTGTTTTTTTTTAATTTTATAAAGTTGCAAATTTTGAAAAAAAATTTTTTTTTAAGTTGAAAGTCCTTTGTCTATTCAGTTACGTATTGAATGTGCTTAGTATTTATTCAATGAAGAATCACTGATATTTTAACTATTTTACAACATATATCAACAACGAATCATAAAGTATTTTTAAAACGGAATAAAAATCAGTGCTCTAGTTTTATTACTGCTCTTCAGATATTTCAAGACGTCAGGTTATACCCAAAATACTGTTGTTTCTAAGTAAGTCCATTATAAGAAGGACATAGAAGTAAAATCTTGCCTAAACATTTCAAACAATTAAAAATCTGCTCTTTATTTATCTCATGATGAAAGTATTCATTAAAGAGGGCAAAGATTCTCTTGCTCTAACAAAACAAAATAAATTTAATGCGACCATTGGTAAATCGAGAGAGTTGTTTGAGAGTCATTAACAACCAAGACACAGAGATAGAGAAGTCCGAGTCGGTTTCCGATATATAAATGGTGGGCGGGATCTTTCAACCATCCCCCCTTATTATGATAGTACTTTGAGAAAATATATTTCGGTAAAAACGAGAAGAAGGAGTAAAATTATTACGATATTATGTTTCTCCTTAGCCATTTTATCTACTAATTCATCTAAGTGAATATTTATATTCATGAGAGGGGATTCCCTGGATATGTATGCCACTAAGATACCAACCTTACCCTCTGATAAATGAAGAGACTTGTTTACAAAAATATGGGCTAACAAAGTGGAATTTCTTTTAAGCAGTGTATCTTTATTTGAAAATTCGAAAAGATTTTAAATGCTGTGGTTAATTATTCTTTGACAATTTTTTTTAAAAATACTTATATACTTCATATTTATATAATATGATTTTAAATGTTATGTTAAGTTAAGTATATAGCTCGAGCTATCTCTTCGTAATTTTACCATTACATTATTTGTGTGTGGAAATAATTATTAAAATATAAATAATTAAAAAAAACATCTACATATATAAATATGTTTTTAGAGAATACTTGTGTACAGAAAACGCTATTGTGAAAAAATATTGCGTATATTAATTTATTTCCTTGTACGTAAAATACTTTTCAATCAAAATATTATCATTGCTTGTTTCTTTTCCGTTGTCCTAAATTTTGGAAGCAAAAAAGCAAAAACAATAAAAATAAGTAAAATAAAAACATAAATAAAATCCCAAACATTATCTTCTTGCGCACATTATCATTAAACAAAAAGTTATTAAATTGCTCAATGTGGCCCATGTAGTCCTTAATCTCGTTACTTACAAAATGACTATGTCTGGGATATAAAACCAAGAAAAAATTACCTCAGTTTCTCTTATTTTCACCTGGTAAAGGGATTCTACTAATGATACTGAAAATCAGGTTAACTTTTCCTCGTTAAAGGTGTCTGAGAGAATCCGCAGTCACGAAGTTTGTTCCTATTTTTCCTCATGATTTCGTTTCTCCTCCAAAACTATTTAAAACTTCCTCAAAGGTTTGATGTATTTCAAGATAACCTATTATTTTTGTACTTTACAAAATTTTCTAAAAGCTACAATGTATTAAAAATGAAAAGTTATACAGTGAAAATCACTTAACACGAAACTGAAGGGACTGAAAACATATATCGACAAAATTAAGTTTATTAGAGTTTATTTTATTTATATAGATACGCATATACGCATATATTTAGTAAAAATCAATGAAAAAAAAAACATTCCCAAGAACTTAAACTTAAGACATTTAATACAAAATTTTTCAAATTTATTGAAAAACAAAATATTTATGGAGTTTTGGGCAAATAACCATATATTTTTGCATTGTTTTCTTGGCATCAAATTGTCAACAAACTGTTTGATGTCGTCTATTGGAATGTGCGTCTAAATAACTGTGCAAACTTTTCATAATGCTCCTCATTTAGGATGATGTGTGAACAGGAGTTGCATTATACATTTCTTTTTCATCGTCGAAATCTGTATCAATGATATTTGTAGCCTTGGACAAACTCCAAAATGTCTTTATGCCCTAATTGGGGCTATATACATATTATCGCCATCTACTGCAATGAATTCTTCCGATAATATAATAGGAGAGTCCAATGTGGCTGATGATTTCCGTACTTTGTTTATTCCCAGAAGAGAAATGTTTTCGTGTTAAGAGAAAAAAATGCATGAAAATAGAGAGCAGTTTGTAGGAACTATTGAGTTGTTTCGTGTTAAACGATATTTCATATCCAGCGTTTTCACGTTAAACGTATTTCACTGCATGTGTATTCTTAAATGCATGTTATATTCGTTTCGCTGATGAAAATTTTTTGCAATGCGCAAATCTCGATCATCTTACATTTGGAAATAGAATTTTTACGTGAATTTTGTTTGCCCTTTTATCAAAAATTTTTTCACCATTTAGTATTTTTATGTGATGCTATTACACAAGGTTGTTAGAATTCATCTCACCATGTTTATATATCCCTCCGCATCTCCTGAGAAAAATATAGAACTACTGATTTGGAGTCTTATCTGAAACCTTTACAATGCCAACCTCTTGAGGCAATGGCAGCATTCCGTCTATGGATACTGTAGTACTTAACACATGTTTAAGCGGTCACCAAGAGCAAAATTACTAACCAGAGTTTCATAAAACAAACTATTCCAATACTCAATTGCCCTAAAAATTTGTCGTCTACAGTAGCAAGACACCGCACGGATCATTTCAAATGTATGAAAATATATCCAGACAATTCTGGAGACCCATCCGCAGAAATTGCCTTCAAACCCAATTAACACCAAACCATATTTTTTACTGCAAGGCCATTCTTGCACCTCTTTTTAAACTTGATGCGTCACCACAGGACATTCTTTACCGTCCTGAAGCTTCAGACCTGGCTTTGCTTGTTATTGGGGCTTTTGAACCAATATATATATATATGGACTATATATATATATATATACATATATACACATATGAAAGAAATCTATATAATATATCAAAAACAAGAAATAATAGATAATGAACATAACAAGAAATAACGTAATAAAAATATAAAAGCAAAATATGAAGATCGAATTTATAGAAAAATACAAAAAACGAACTACAAAAAAGAACCTAGTGAGTCAGAAAGAAATTTCAGACTTACGACCGAATAAGTGGGGTTAAACTAGTTTGAAGGCGCCAACCTTCCCCCTTTGCAACTCGGTAGGAAAAACCAAATAAAATAAACAAAGATTTAAAATATGTAAAAACTGACAGAAAGTATGATAAAACCACTGACTACTATTCTGCAACAAATTCTCCTAAAATCTTGAAGCAGAAAATTCCCAAAACAATTACGTAATAAAAGTATTTTTCAAAAAATAATTTTACAAAACTTTTTTACTCACAGAGCTTTTTCCAAGAGAGCCAAGAGTCTTAAAATTAATGGAAACCTATTATTCACCGAGTTAAGAAACCTGAATATACATAAACGCATCTTTTAAACTATTTTTTAAACTAGCCAGCAAAGACACATACCAAGAGAGATGGCGATCAAATTGGTTGTCAAAAATGTAAATTTCCTAGGCTCTAATTTGGTTGGTTGTCAAAAATATGTAAGATGTTCAAGATTGTGTGGAAAAGATGTAAACTGTGAGAAGAGGGTTATAATATAATCTTCACAGCAAGACCACTAATATGCTGACTTTGAAATTCTACTGTTGTGTGATGGATTTGGAATTAGAAGTAGCAAGTCAATTAATGTATTTGTGATGAATATAAGTTCTTAAGAAGTTAAAAGGGTATTCATGATCTAAACAACATTGAAAATTTTTTTTGATTTTATTGAATTCTTTTATTTTGTGGGTAGTTAAGAGTTATCATTTCTAAATACAAAATTATATATATATATATATATATAGGGAGAGAGTGAACTATTAAATGTGTGTGGAGTTGAAAGAAGAGAGTTTTTGTTCTCAATTTTTAAAGCTTTTTTTAAGATATTTTGGGGGAATAATTTTTAACACACCCTATTTCACATTGCCTTGACACCAAAATATTTACTAACACATCTATTTATTTGAGGACAGTAAAATTTTATAAGCAGAACAAGCTTTGTTATCGAATTTATTCTGAATACACCAATGACTTAGCTTCATTTACAAATAATTATAAAATTGTATTATTACGTTTTAGATGAATATAAACTCTCATTTTAAAAGAAAAGCTGAAACTCATTTCAAAAAACTTTTAGATCCAAAAAGTTTGCTCTTTGAAATAAAGATACAACAAAAATATTCAAGAGAATTATTCTGTAATTTAATAAAAAACATCAAGTACCTTAAAAGGAATTGGTAAAAGCACTCTCGTTTAAAAGTTTTTTGATGAATTTTACATGTCATTTTTTGCCTTCTGATATATGTTTTTCAAGTCACTAGATGCTTTAGGAAAATCTAGTTTAACTATACCTATAACGTATATTTAATTATTTTACGTGCGTTAAATTTTTTTGTTATTTAAGTTTAAGTAAAATCCATAACTTAAAATGTATGTGTATTAAACTTCGTTCTGGCACAAGTATACTTGCTTAAGCTTGTGAATACTATTTTCTTGCATTATTTATACTGAATAACAAATTACAGTAACACCTCGACTTACGCGAACTCGGAGTTACGCGATTTTCAAATATCGTCGATTCGTCTTTTTCGCCCCCTATCACTGAAACTTAGGTGCAATCAGTGCCAGATATCCTGATAAAATTGGTAATATGATTGAAGAAGTTTTGCTCTTGGGTAAATAAAGAAGGTGGGGATAAAGTTCGACTATTTTTCGCCCATTATAGTCATGAATACTCAAAGTATTTTTATTGGAGCTATATTATCATATTTATGTAAACTTTATGTATTGATCTTTACTTTTATTCTAAAATAGTAAGAGAAAAAGTAGCAAGTCGCATAAAAAAGTCATCGAACATGGCAAATGATTCGTTGAGTTTTGTTATTTTAAGCGATTTTTCTAACTTTCAATAAAAAAAATACAAAACTATTAAGCGCTTTTAGGTATCCGACTACGTTCGGAACCATGATTTTAAAACAGCGCATAAATGGATAATTTTCATTATACTTAGTGTCACTTAGATTAAAATACATGTATACAATTGTTTTAAGGACATTATGACAAAAAAAATTATTTAAATACAATATCTTGGCAAAAAATTAACTTAAAATAACCTTTTTTTCCAAATGTTCTTCTTTTGTAAAAAATGCTTCTATTGTATTATTGTTTTGCTTGTATATAGCTCAGAACTCTGTACAGAGGTTCAACTATGAGTTTTGAAAAATTCGCATTATTTTCAAACTTACAACCATTTGAAATAATTATCGCGGTATTTTCTTACAATTTCTCCCTTCTGTTTTCCTAAAACATGGATAAACCGACTTCTGAGTTATGCATTTCAAAAATTCTAGTTGAGCCTCTGTATAGAGGTCTGAGCTAAATACAGGCAAAATATTAATACAATAGAAGCATTTCTTACAAAAGGAGAACATTTGGAAAAAAAAGGTTATTCTAAGTTAATTTTTTGCCAAAATAGTGTATTTAAATAATTTTTTTTTGTCATAATGTCATAATGTCCTTAAAACTATTGTATACATCTATTCTAATCTAAGTGACACTAAATATCATAAATATTATCCATTTACGCGCTTTTGCAGAATCTCGGTTCCGAACGTAGTCGGATACCTTAAGCGCGACTATATTTTTTGGTCTTTTAAATACTACAATAAAAAAGCTTTTAAACTGACATTCATTTGTTTTGGTGCATTCAGCGCGTTGATATGATACGAAACAAAATAGCTTTTCAGCGAATCGGTCAGACCTATACGTCACGTGCGTGTTCAAAAGTGTCTTCACCTCAAGCATATCATATTGTAATACAAATATTTCTTTTGTATTGTAGCCATTATTTTACATAGTATTATGTGCGTTTTGTGTATTATATTAAAAAATAATACACTCATGAACACCTTAAACTCTCAGGGTTGTACTCTATTTACGTAAATCGAGAACATTTCCAGTATATTAATTGAATAATTAATTATTCGACACCAGTTAAGATCACAACACACAAGTTCAAAAGTATATAACATATGGATAAGAATGAGAATAGGTCATAATCCAAATATCGAATGGTATTGTCAGTGCAAAGTTGGTGATAGAGTTGTTGGCTGATGGACACATGTTTCATCTATAGTTTGGTACTTGAGATACTAGCGCCATAATCACACTCAGGCAAAAACACCAAATCATGGATATGCTGATACACTTCAAGACGCTGCTACTCAATGGATCAATAACGATTCAGCCAGTGAAGGCGAGAAGGAAATATAATCGCAGACATGTGTTACAAATAGTTTAACATTGTTATTTTTTCCCCCTGTTTTCTGTATTTAATAAAAGATTTTTTTGAAAAAAAAATCTAACATTTTCTCATTTTGATTGAGTATCAGTGTTAAAAAAATACCTAATATGAATTAGGCGATAGGTGAAAAAAGCCGGTATTTACCCACCTCCTTTAGTATTGGACAGTGATGAAGTTCAAGAACTGCTGGATTCTCTCTCGCTATCAAGAGCTAACAATTGAAGAGCTCGTAGAAATGCACAATCAAGCAAGAGATTGAAGAACTGGAGTTTTATAGACCCAATTCAATCGGAAGATGAAATGATGGTTAGGAATTTTGCAGAAGGCATCAGTTTAAAAGAAAAAGAGTTACACACACACACAATTTAGAAAATATAGACTTTGACGAAGAACATATTTTTTCAACAAAATACAAGGAATAAAAAAAATATTACAATGCTACTAGCAAATTTTGTGGGGGAAAAAAACCCTTTCAGCCGACAGACAACTTTGTTGAATTTTATGAAACCATCTACTTGGAAAATAACTTCGGTTTGCGATTTTGTATTTGTGTTATCTAACATTTTATTAAACATTTTCTTTTTTCTAAATTATTACTTTCTTTCGTCTCCAGCTCCAAATAAAAATAACTTACATGCATTTATATGCTAAATTAGACCCCGACTTAAGCGGTTGTCACTCAGTCCCTCCTGTCACATAAGTTTAGGGGCATTACTATATTTTGGAACTGAATTCGTAGTTTAGAAATTATTCAATTAATATATGATAAAGGCTGAAAAATAAGTTATAATTTAGAAACTTACCAGGTAAGTAAATTTACCAGATAAAACATTAATCTTTTATTTATTGGATCTATCCTTTTGGTCCTACAAACAATTATTACTTAAATGTTCGGATATCAACATAGAAAACCTTCTGCCACAATGCTTAATAAGATTAATAAACCTTTCCACAACTCAATCCAACGGTTTATACCAAAGACGAAACTCCCAAGCAGTTTCAAAATTTTCACGTAAGATTTATCCTTATCAATTGAGCAAACAATCTCTAGGAAAGGACCTCTCTTACCCTTTTAATTCTTTACCAGCGAGAATTGTTGGTCCTTAACAAGGTAGGTCGAACAACAAGTATTGGATAAAGTTTATATTTGCTTTTCAGACAAAGTTTACGAGGTGAGGAAAGAGCCTTGGAAACCAATTAAGATTTTGGAGCAGGTGGTGAAGAAATGAACTGGGGTTAATGTAACTGGAAACATTTAGAATGAAAATGCTCGCGTTCTTTTATTTTGTGTAGCTCGAATAATGTATTTTTCTAGATAAGGAAGTGAGATTGAAGAAAAGATTTAGTGTGTAGGTCATTTAGGTAAGCACTATCCTGTGCTATGTATTAATATCTGTAGGAGTACTCAATATAAAGAGATAATAATAAAATTATAAGCAAAGATAAGTAAGTACCGTGAAATCTGGCGTATAACCAGCACTTTGAACACAAAAAATAAGATCGAAATTTATGGGTGCGTGGTATATGCCGGGTATAAAAATAACTGCTTTAAAAAAATAAAAAAAAGAGGAGCATAGAAAACTTAGACTTCTACATAGATTGAAATACTGTTTATTTAAAAGAAATGACATTCTTTATGAACTAAAAGGGTTGTAGATCTAGAAATATGCCATTTTTTTCCTAAAGATTGTTGCAATACCTCGAAAAAACGACTTCAAATTTTCAAAATATTCTCCTTTTTTGAAAATTGCTTCTATTATAATAATACTTTGCCTGTATATACCTCAGACCTCTGTACAGAGGCTCAACTAGAATTTTTGAAATATATAACTTAGAAGTGGGTTTATCCATATTTTACGACAACAGAGGGGAGAAATTTTCAGAAAAAAACGCCGATAATTATTTCAATGGGTTGTATCTCTGAAAATATTGTGAATTTTTCAAAACTCATAATTGAGCCTCTTTACAGAGGTCTGAGATATATACAGGCAAAATATTATTATAATAGAAGCATTTTTCACAAAAGGGGAACATTTTGAGGAAAGGTTATTCCAAGTTAATTTTTTGCCGAAATATTGCATTTAAATACTTTTTTTTGTCAAAATGTTCTTAAAACAATTTTATACATGTATTATAATCTAAGGAACATTAAATATCACGAAAATTATCCATTTATGTGGTTTTTTTTAAATCACGGTTCCGAACGTAGTCGGATACCTTAAACGTAGTGAGATGTTAATAATGGCATCTTTGTCATCTTAAAAGCATTATTGACCAATAACAAACCAATCTACAAATTTCAAAAATAAATAACGCTCACAAATTTTACAGCAAGTATTTAAAGCCTATCTGATTTCCATGTCTAAAGTGGAGGAATTATTAGTAGCATACCTATGCGCCTAGCGAGAAATTTGAATGTATGTCATCTTTCACGGGTATAAACGCATCAAATTTCGTTTATCTAGCACAACTCCTACTTGAAATTCAGACTACTTGAAGTCAGAAGACATTTTTCACCATTATTGTACATTACAGTTTCACAACAAGTGATTACTAATACATATTATAATGTTCACCAGTTTAACTTTTTATAAAACAGCAAACACAAAAATCGCATAATTCCTATTCTTGAATCAATACGTCTGACTTGAAACTTAAAATTCAACATAAGCTACTCGTAATTTATGCTGTAACTTAATTATAAATACTTTAATACTGTTTATCGATACATCGAATTAGAGCACTACATTTAAGTTTAGTTTTACAACGTAATCGGCTCCCCTCAAAAAAATTTTAATTTGACCACTTTCGTGTAAGGTAATAGAAACTAACTTTAATTATTATTTATAATATTTGTTTTTTGACAGTAAAAATGATTTTTTTACATATTGTATAATGCTATGTATGTTTTGATCAAATGTTGTTAAAAATGTACTTAATTTTCATTGACTTCAGATTAACTTTCATTGAATTCAGATTGACATTCGTTTACTTTCATTGACTTCAGATTGACTTTCATCTGCTAAAAAAATACAGTTATTGCTTGAATCGATGAAATAATTCATAAATTAAATGTTTGAAGAAATAAAAATGAATGAATGAAAAAAAAGGTACAAAACGAAAAAAATAGCTGTTGGTAAAGACTATTTTTAAAAGAACGCAATATCGTAATTTGAAATTCGAACATTCAAATGTTGAATTAAGCACGATATGTGACTACAAATAAATAAATAAAATATTTATAAAACGCTAAAAATTTCCATAATATTGCTGTAAAATATTTCAGGGAGATTCAGCGAGGTATATACGCGGAGACTTACATTATTGTGATTTACAAATGTTTTTAAAATATTTGTAAAAATATTTACGGAATTAAATTATTACCCATCGAAGTTTCAGAATTCTTCTGGAATTCATTTGTGGTTAAACTTCCCTTAAGGTGGTATAAGTTCTTAATAATAAAAAAATATCTACATTGTAAGCTTCTAACGAAGATTTTTAAATTTGAGGAAGAGAAAAACCAGAGAATTCTTCAAATTTTTTTGTAATGCTCGTCACAATAAAAATAAATTTCAATTTCCTTCCATGTAACATGAACGACTTAATGACTTCACTAACAAAACGAATATCTTTGGGTGGTAGCCAGAAAAATTATCAAAGTTCTCCCTTTCTATTTTTACACGTGAATGTATTCTTTTACTAACGATGTTGGAAAGCAATTTAACTTTACCTCGTTAAGTGTCCGGGGGATTCAAAAGTTACGAAGTTTTCTCGCATATTTTTCACCTTTCTATCCACTCGGAAATTATTCTGAGCCTCAAGTTCGTTGCTGTTACTATAAACATTGTCATACCAAACTTTATAGTCTACATTTGATGCATAGTTAGCTTTTTATTATTATTGCTTTGAGGCCTAAGAGCTGAAATATTAACTATTTCTTGTTAAGGTTGTATCTAATCATCTATTCTTAAGTGATTCTTACTATATTGATTGCGTATTATTATATAGTTAAAAGTTTTTTTAAACTTAAAATGCCAAATAATTGAGCTGTCCAATTTCAGGAACCAAAAAACAATTAGTAGAAAGAAGACTTATCTTTATAATACTAAGATTACTGGTATTTGTAAGATATTTAGAGAAAAGGCTATCTGTATAGTATGTTTAATTAATACAATAATAAAGTTAGTAATCATTATACAATAGTGATAATTGAAACAAAGGTTAACATTTAAAACAATGACATCTTCCGTTGGGATTGGGATAGCCTGCTGCTTATATTATGATCTTTGTGGGCAGCAGAGTCTAGATGTTTTTCTAGACTATCATGTACATGATTTTGTCTTGTGGTTGTTTCAAGATAAATTGAACTTTTTCTTTAAGTATAATATAGTTTATGACGTAAATTTGTTCCAATCTTTTGTCCGGCAATCAGTGTCATTTTATGGTAATTTTATCGTATAAATTCATTACTAGTTGACACTTTTTGACACTATCCAGAACTTTATGTCACATGGCAGCTTGTACTTAGGTCAAAAATGGGCCAATGACTTATTGAGATCAAGACTGATATCTTTCAGAAAACTATAAATATCAAAAACTGTTTAGTAATCAGATCTGAAATGAGGGGAAAGTTTCCAAATTAAATGAGCGACAGGAAAGTGCAAGAAAAAAAAATACTTTTATCATATTTAGAATTCTGTGAAACCCTTAAAAAATAAATAATTCTTTACTAATGTTGATGAAAAAACAAGCTGTAATAGTAGAAGATTTCTACTTCAACTGTCTTTGACAAGATTTCGCCTCGGGTCATATTTTACAATTAGTAGCTGAATCTAATGTCATATTAATTGCACATCAAATTTATTTTTAATATAGAAAATCTTGCTATATATACACTTACAAATGAGACGTATAGCTTTTAAAAGCTCATTAGCTGTTTCACTTTTAAAAATGCCTATTTCTTACACAAAAATATAATTCTTATTTACCATTGGAAAACATCCTAAGTTTTTGGAAACCTTTGCTCATACAAGAGCAAAATGTTTTGTCTAAATTAATACCCTTTTCCTATAATTAGACATTTATTAATTTATTGCCATCATTACCATCATATCCAGCAAGACATCCCTTCGTAGGTCCATGCCTTCCTTCAAAGTCTCCTCCACATTGACTTCTTATTCACCTTCTTCCAAGTTTTCTCATTTATGGTCATAAAGTCTGACTCCACTGAGTCCGTCCATCTCAGCCTTGGTCTTCCACGTTTCCGAAACCCATTGACTTTGAACTGTAGTATCTTTATTGACAGTATTATCTTCTGGCATTCGAATTATATGGGTCATCGGATTCATTCTGTTGACTTTTGTATGTTTAATGATGTCAGGTTGCTTATAAAATCTATATAATTCGAAAATATATCTTCTTTTCCAGCTATTATTTTCATTTATTTCTCCAAAAACACTTTGAAGTATTTTTCTCTGGAAGAGGATGCTATTTGATTTACCTCCATTTTTGTCATTGTCCAAGTCTTGGATGTGTATGTCAGAACTGGTCTAGAAAGAGTTTTGTAAATTAAAAATTTTAGACTTCTTAAAAGAAATTTAGATTTTAAAAACCTCCTCAGTCCATAAAAAGACTTATTTGCCAGATTTAAGAGAATGGTGGACCGTCACAATGTTAAATTTTGGTCAAAATTATGGGTTTGATTCTTTTATACTAATATAATATTCCTTATATTTCATAGAAGATTCTGTCAAATAGTTTTGTCATTTTGATTAATAATTACTGAATTACTTTTTTATTTTACTCAAATAATGTTTAAAATACACTTTTCTTAGTTCGTAAATTTTCTCTTTTCATTGTTACGAAAAATACTCCTTGCGTTGCAAATTACATCATAGCTCTTTGAAATTTTCACAACTTATGAAAAATGATATAATTCAAAAAAATTTAACGGATCATATTTTGTGTTGTTTTGAATACTTTGAATGTGTGATAATTGGTGAAATATTTCATATATTATAGAAAATTTTTGTTTTTTTTTCGTCAAATTTATTCTGAATGTGATATGGACAAATACATTTTGTTGAAGCTCATCTATATATGAAACACAAATTATGTACATATCTTAAAAACTAATGCGCAAGGAACATTTTTAAAAATACACTCATGGACAAAAATTAGCGCACCAAGAAATAATTGCGGCATCGTAACGGAACAGGACATGAAGGTAGATGTCGGGGATATATGTAAATGATTATAAAATTGCAGCAAGATTACGCATTACGCATAACCGGTAGAGGGCGTTTAACGTCATTTTCCGTGGAGTATAAAACAGGTAACCAAAGCTTGTTTGAGTGTGCTAAATCGCTTACAAAGAAAGAGCTGAGGTAGACGCCATTACACTATTTTCGAAGACAATATGAGCAGCTGTCGCAGTTTCAGAGGGAGAGAATCATCAGAATGAGGGAAGCTGGTTGGTTAGCCAGGCGAGTAGCTCGTCAATTAGGCCGCTCTGATTGTGTTGTGAGGAGGTGTTGAGACCAGTGGATCTGAAAGATATCATTTACACGAAGACCAGGCTCAGGCCACCCTCGACAGACCAGCCGTCGAGAAGACCGCCATATCGTAAGAAATGCATGTATACAGCCAACTGCTTCATCCGTTGCCATCCAGGCACAGGTAGCACCTTCACTGGAGGCCCATATATCTTCTCGAATCATACGAAGGCGCATGGCTTAAGGGGACACGCTACGATTCAATTGATGAAAATCGGTCAAAATATGAAAAAATATATTTTTTTTTGCCTAAATTATTCCTTATACATTTCTCTATTACCTCACAAAATTTCAGAGCTCTAAATTAAAAAAAATCCAAAGTTATGATAACTAATATGCTCGTCAGAATTCACATTCTGACATCATTCTGCTCTAGCAGACGCACTTTTCCTTTTCTAGCCAATTTAATTAATTCTAACACAGTTAAGCAGTTTTGAAATAAAGTGAAGAGATTGTAATCCATTCTTAATGTTTGCTTACATTTGCTGAGCTATACTGCGTTCTTTATTCTGCTAATTTTTATTTCATATTTTTGAAATATTTAGTTTCGGTTTACCCAAAAAAGTCTTTTTCAAGACTAATTATTTTATCGTTATCAGTTTAACAGTTTTTTTATATATATAAACGTATTCTCATGCAGCATTTTAATAGTTAAACATGCCTCGTACAAAGAGGAAAAACAAATCAAGTAAATTAAGTATTCAAAAGCGATGGTGCACTGAAACAAAAACTGAAAACAATATGGAAATTTCAGAGCACAATTCAAATGTTGCTCAACATTCAAGTGCTTAAAGCATTTTTAAAAATGAAAGAGTTTCTATGCAAGAAAAAAAGTGTACTAGAACAAGAAAATGTTGCTGATACCTATGATGGACCAAGTTAAATAATTGTTGACAAAAATGCCTTGTGTGATATTTTCAAGTATACTTTTTGTGGTAGCTGCAACCAGTCAACTTTAAAACTTGAATTTGGACATAAATATGGATTTTCTCATCAATTAAAACTAGTATGCAAAACATGTTCTGAGCAAAAAATGGAAGGCTTTACATCTTCAAGACTTGAAAAAAAATCAAATACATCTACACCTTTCGATGTGAATGTTCGTGCTGTTCAAGTATTTCTTGCAATCAGTGGGGGCCATGCATCGGTTGAAAAATTTTGCATGTTTCTCAATATGTCTTTGATGTCGAGTAAAGCGTTTAGTGAAATTAAATGCTACATTAACTCAGTGTACTCTCTTGCTTCCCAAACTGTGTTAAAGTATGTACATAACAGCGTTCAAAATGCATACAGCAAATTGGATCAAAATGGGTCAAATACTGTTACTGATATTGCTGTTTCATTTGATGGGACATGGTTGACCCGAGGACACACACATCCCAAATCGGTGTTGGCTGTATAGTCGACACTTTAACAGGATACGTTATTGACTATGAAATTATGAGCAAGTACTGTCCTATATGTATAAGTGCGAAAAATGAATTAGGCGAAACTACAGCTGAATACGATGTTTGGTATTCTGGACACAAAAATTCCTGCCAGATTAACCACATAGGGACATCAGGAGCAATGGAAATGAAGGCTGCAGCTAAAATTTGGTCTCGATCAGAAGCATGTGGTTTTCGTTACACAACATTGTTATTTGATGGTGATGCTAAAACTCATAAATTCTTAAATAGCCTAAAAATATATGGACCAGATGTTGAAATTTTGTAAGAAGAGTGTATTAATCACGTAAGCAAAAGGTTAGGCACCAGCGTACGTAATCTTGTGAAAGATTGGAGAGCTAAAGGTATCACTTTAGGAGGAAAATATTATGGCAGCCTAAGAGAAACAACAATAAAAAAACTAACGCAGTACTATCAGAAAGCTATTCTGGAAAATAAAGGAGATATTCAGGGCATGAAAAAATCTATATATGTCACACTTTATCACAGTATCTCGACAGACAAAAATCCAATGCACATGAAATGCCCTCCTGGCAAAGATTCGGGGTGTTTTTATCGAAGAGCCTTAGCTAAATGTGAAAAACCTGCACCACATAAATTTAATATTGGAACACCAATAAATCCAGATTACTGACAAAAATTGTTCCAATATATCAAAGGTTAGCTTCTGATAGTCTTTTGAAAGGATGTGCCAGATGTCTGACTCAGAACAGCTACGAAAGTCTGCATAGCGTGATTTGGAGTAAGTGCTCTAAAGAAACTTCAGCAAAATCACGCCGTGTAAATATAGCTGTTTCTGAGGCAATATCAGAGTATAACTTTGGTACTTTGAAAGCCTTAAAAGAAATACAAAAGGCTGCTAATTTGGATCTTGGTGAAGAAGCAGTAAAAATTGCTGCCACACGTGATTACAGACGTAAAAAAGAAAGAAATCGCCAAAATAATCTTGCTTTTCGCATAGCACGTCGAAAAGTAAAACTAGCCAATCTGCGAAAAGAAAAATATTCAAAGAAAAAAGAAGGGATTACATATAGTCCTGGGTTTTTTTAAACATAAACGTAAAAAAAATATATGAAGATGTAAAATAGAATTATTTTAAAATCATCGTAAAATGGGTTCGTATGTTATTAATCGCATTTTTTTAAAAATGTAAGGTACTGAAAATTTTAAATTTTAAGCATATAAAATTATAATTTTCATATAATACCTTAATAAAAGTTTTGTCATGTGCATGTAGTACATACAGTAATTTTTTAGTAACTTTATTGCACTTATATATATCTTTTTAGAGTAAATAAAAACTTTAAATTGATTTATCTCAGAACAAAAAAATCGTTTGTTTTCTTTCATTTAAAATGCTAAGGCTTTTTCTCTATTGCATGAAATGTTTTAAATTTTTTTTATAGATTGCTATTAATATGTATAATAAAAGTTGGTATGCATTTTTGAATCAAAACAATACTTATTTTTTTAAAAATATTTGAACTTAGAATTTATACGTTTTTTAGGAATTTTTTCATAATAATTCATAAAATTTTTTTTTAGGAATTTGAATCATGTTATCCCCAAACCCATACCAACTTTTGTTGTACATGGTTTGACAAATATGTAAATCAAATTTCTTGGGTGTACGTCAATTATTGTACGAGGAGTAGCGTTTTAAAATTACCTCATAAATTTTTTAATTTTTTTAAAAAAATTAAATGGATTGCTTTTTGTGATATTTTGAGCAAATATTCTGTCTTACGTATTGCATATACATAGGTTACAAGGAAAAAAATTGCAAAAACCATAAAATCAAAGATTTTTGTTTAAATCGTACCGCGTCCCCTTAAGGACATTTGGGATCGCGGAGCCCATTATATGGGCTGCTCTTGGCGCCCACCCATCGACGCCTCCGTTTGGAGTGGTGCTGCGCCAGAGGAAATTGGACTGCAGCAGAAAGGAACGAAGTCGTTTTTAGCGATGAATCCAGATTCAATCTCATTAATGAGGACAATCGTGTTCGTGTATGGAGACCCCTTGGTGAACGTCTCAATCCTGCCGTTGTTTTATAGCAACACACTGCTCAAAACAGCTGGTGTGATGGTATGAGGTGCCATTTCATAAAATACACGGTCACGCCTAGTACTGATCAGTGGCACCATGACAGTCCAGCGGTATGTCCATGACATCCTGCACCACATGTGTTGCCACTCATGCAACGGCTTTCAGGAGCCATTTTTCAACAAATCAATGCTCGGCATTATTCAGCAAGGTTTCACAAGGCTATCATTTGTGACGGCCAGTTGTGCATCCCACGAGTTTGAATGAACTAGAGGCAAGGTAACTGCAAATATGGAACGAAATGTCTCAAGACATCATACAGAACTTATATGCCTCAATGCTCGATCGTATCGCACCGTGTATTCGTGCCAGAACGGGTTCAACAGGGTATTAAATCCTCCGATCTTTTTCCTTTTTCTCTGAAATAAATTATCCTTTTTCCTTGACTATCAAATAATTTACTTATATCAAAGTAGTCATTACGTATGCAAAAGGTCGTGTCATTTTGACGACACCTTCTTGGTGCGCTAATATTTTTTCCATGTAAGTGTAGATTAAAAAATTTAATTTTTTTAAAAAATCAGTTTATAACAGTTTTTTTAAAATATATTAATTTTTGAAATATAACAATCATTTACTATAATGATTCAATTTTCAGCTAATTAAGCTAACAATTTAAGAAATTAGTTAAAATGATCCACCCTCTCCTTAATCGATTTTGGATTTCATAAGATATTCTGTTATCAGAGGTAATAATTGATCCTAAGTAGGTAAAACTTTTAACTGTTTCAAATTTATAGGAATCTATTTTAAGAAAAGGATTTAGGATTCTGTCTTTTGAAAATAGCATATATTTATTTATTTTTTTTTTTATTTATTTTTTTCATTTTGATGCAATTACCATGAATGTGAAAATAATTTCGTATATTCTATTTTTTAAGATGGCTAAAAAAAGAGAAATGCACAAATACTTTTGGATTTCCGTAAAAAAAAGAAAAAAAAGTTATAAGATCAATATTTTGAAATTGCTTCCATTTGACAGCTTTTTTTTTTCTTATAACGACCCTCAGTTCACGATCCAATCGTTGATTGTTGCACAAATGTGAGCGAGACACACTCTCCAGCTATTAAGGCGACGACGATGAAAATCGTTCCATTGTTCCTTTCTCGTCATCAATTCTTTATGTGCGCTTGCCTTTTGTGAAACAAAAATAAGTTTGGCAGATGCATTCAAGTACGAATCAGAAAAAAGTTTAAAATGGCAAAAGGTTCCTTAAATTATGGAAATAGTTTTTGCAAAAATTGAAATCCTCTTAAAATATTATTTCGTGAAAAAGTTGATGTGTCGTATCGCAGTCGGAGAAGAAATTTTGAAAATTCTAGAAATGTACATTTATAATGAGGTAATAAATTTAAATTTAGATTAGAAGAATATATATTTAGGGAGAACAACGAGAAAGAGGAATTTCAAAATTTTTTTTTTTTTCGTTTCTTATTCAATTCCTTAAATATCTATAAATTTTGAATTTTCTGGAACGCATAATTATATCAAAACCCCAAATATTATTTTATAATCTTATTACAAAATTATGGATACAATTTTATTTAATCATTCTTTTTTTCAAAATTTAACAAGATTTTAAGTTAAATATGTATTCTTAAATTTCAAATGGTTTTAAATGAAAAAATACACCTAATCTAATTAAAAAAGTTTAAAAAAACTTATTTATTATTCTAATTCTTAAGCACTTATTATTTTATATATAATAGTAGTGATGTATAAATATGTATTACAATGAACGCGCAACACAATGAAGCGGTTTACAATTAGAATTTTTCGAAGTATTTGAAAATAAAAAAATGAATACAGCAATTTCAATATTATCCTAAAAATTACAAACACATGAAAATTTTAAAACTTAATAAGTGCACATGAAATAAAAAAGTTCTAAAACTTAAATTGCAGTTTGATAATCTTACATGAGTAATTATTATGTATATTTTTTTAATTATTAGCGAACGAAACGGAGTTATAGAAATGAAGATAAGGGTCTGCAGAAATAATAAGTGTTTAATTTATTTGAACGAAAAAAATAAATAATTTTACTAAACAAAAATCTGAAAATACATAGGATTTTATTAGTAGAGCAACATATTTTTTAAGATTAAGAAAGATAATTGTCAAACATTTATTTTTTTAAGGTATCCGACTACGTTCGAAACTGTGATTTTAAAAAAGCGCATAAAAGGATATTTTCATCATATTTAGTGTCATTTAAATTAGAATATATGTATAAAATTGTTTTAAGAACATTTTAACAAAAAAATTATTTAAATACATAATTTCGGCAAAAAATTAATTTAGAATAACCTTTTTTTCAAAATGTTCTCCTTTTGTGAAAAATGCTTCTATTATAATAATATTTTGCCTGTATATAGCTCAGACATCTGTACAGAGGCTCAACTATGATTTTTGAAAAATTCACATTATTTTCAGAGTTACAACCCATTGAAATAATTATCGGCGTTTTTTCTTAAAATTTCTCGCCTCTGTTGTGTAAAACATGGATAAACCCACTTCAAAGTTATATATGTCAAAAATTCTAGTTGAGCCTCTATACAGAGGTCTGAGCTATCTATCTACAGGCAAAATATTATTATAATAGAAGCATCTTTCCCAAATGGATAACATTTTGAAAATGGGTCATTCTACGTTCATTTTTTGTCAAAATATTGTACTTAAATAATTTTTTATTATAATACTAATCTTAAAACAATATTTTATACATTTTCTAATCTAAGTGACACTAAATATCATAAATATTATCCATTTATACGTTTTTCAAAATCACGGTTCCGAACGTAGTCGGATACCTTAAAATAATTGCATTATTTTAATATTCTTGTATTATATTGTAATGATAAAAACACAAGCCTTAAACACAAGCATTATGAATAACAAGCATTTAATTTAATCTTCTTTTTGCATAAAGAACTCCTTTTGTTTAACTTCTTAATTGTATCTATATTGAACTTGATTATTGTTCATCAAATACATAGTAAATTGCATTTTCACAATATGTCTTTTGTTTAAACTTAGTTATGTATATATATATATATATATATATATATATATATCCCATTTGTTAAATGCATAAAGTTTTTCTCAGTGAATTTTTAAACTAGGAACGAAAAAAAATAGATGCCTTTTTTCTAAATAACTCTTAGAGTGTCAATGGAATTTTTGTTGTACACCAATTACCCTTTAAACATTAATTATTTTTCGTGAAAATTTAATCACAAATCAAGATGAAAATATATATTTTTTTTCTATTTAGGTTATATTCCCTTATTCATAAATAATTCGTTTAACTTGTCACAGAGAGAGAGAGAGAGAGAGAGAGCTTAGCTTAATATTTTATAAATGAATTAATCATAATTGTAGCTTGTAACATAGTATATTGTTAATAGTACTTATCATAATAATTTTCTTAGGTAATGAATAGGAGGTTTAAGCTGATTAAAACAAGTTAAGTACAAAATTTTATTTTAATAATACTGGATTTATAGATTCGAACAAATGAGAATAAGAACAAGAAAAATTCTTAATATAAGAATAAAATAATTAAGAAGAAAATTAATGTTACATTGTGGTAAAAGCGAGGGTTGCTCGGTATCAATTGTTAAAACTTCTTTCTACTTCTATGCCAAAATGCATATTTAGTACAAAAATGTAACACAAAACACTCCACGCTTTTACCACAATGACATTAATTTTCCCGTTAAATATTTTATTCTTATATTAAGAATTATTTTTCAGTTTTTCATTCGATTAAGCTTAAAAGCGTGTTTTTTAGTTTTCTTAAA
>BMAV01010528.1:26658-80016 GCA_019973955.1 Trichonephila inaurata madagascariensis | reverse complement strand
AATTACTATTAAATTATATTATATGATTATTATTATACATAATAATTACTATTAAATTATAAGATTATTATTATATATTGCATAATATTATTAGTACATGTAACTCTTTATTATATTATATTGTTATTCATTATTTATTGATCGATCTTGGTTATTCTCAATCTCTTCCTGTTTTCTTCTTTTGAAATACATTTCAATGTATTTCAAATTGTTTTGAAATACATTTCAATGTATTTCAAAACAATTTTTTAAAATTATCTACCTGATGATTTGATACCGTTAGGCCGACATCTTGGATTCCATACCAGCGACAACAAGCATTGCTTGGTGTGATTTCTTTATCGCGCCAAGCAGCACTTGGCATCATGCCTCGTGATATCAAACTAGCACCAAGCAAGATAAGGTGTTACTGAACCTCAATGAAAAACTGTTAATAGGAATTTTTATAAAAGCCTATACTAACATAAATTACAATGTTTGGCAGATGATTATTTACAAAAAATATTGAAATTAAATCTAAATGTATAAAAATTGGAAAATAATAGACAAATTAAATCACCTCTTGTCGTATTTGATCATCTCCGACTAATATCCATACCTCATCTTGATTTCATAAACTTTATATCATGTTTTGTGATTTTACCAAGTTGATCAATTTTATGGAATTCCACGCCATTTTTCCAAAAATGCACTTTTTAGATCCTACAGGGTTCGGGAACCAATTTGGTGCTCGAAAATTTGGCACCCCAAGGCACCGCACACTTATTAATTAGTTTCAAGTCAGGTGTGTGTGTGTGTGTGTGTGTTAGTATAGTGACTAATCAATATAAATGACATCTTCGGCTTGCAAATAATCTGAATCTAAATATGCTCGATATGGCTGATCATTGTCATCCATTAACAAAAACTGTGGGCCAGCAGCACTTGATTACTTGATTACAGAACATCCGCTTGATTACAGAACTTCTTAAAAGATATGCAGCTAGGTCAGACCATCTAGATATGCCAAACTATTTAGCTGAGGTCATGGGAAGGGGATATTTCATGACTAGGAAAGGCAAATTCCGTATTTCTTCCTCTCTCCAAATCAAAAACATGTCTAGAATAAGTATACTCGCAAGTACACAATATTTAGGCCCAGTCTTCGTGGCTGTAATGTAAATAATGATGACACCAGTTTAAATTAGAGTTTCTGACAGTTAGAAAGCGTGAGACAGAAATCATTGATTTTATAACATAAAGACCATCATCGTTAAACCTTCGCGTAAAAATAGAACTGCTATTTTGCGTCTCTATGAAGTTGTTTCACTTCTAATGTATGACGAAATTGTTTTTTCCTATATGTTTATTTTACATTATTGCAGAGAAATTTAGAAGAGAGGGGTGTTGAAGATTACGTGGACCAGTCAGAAGGCGATTGACCATCAGAAGATGCATTTGATGACGAAAATTCTGATGGCAAATACCAAGATGCAGATGAAATTAGAATAATAATAATTGTGTTTTCATGGATAATTAGAAACAAAAGTGTTACAAAGATATATTAATTTTTTATTTATTGTGTACTGAGCTTAACATGTAAATGTGCATGATGATGGATGTTTCCATCATATTGTTTTTTAATTATTTTATAGTATATATTTATGCTAGGATTTTAATTTTTTTTTAATGCAGAGCAGGGGTCGGCAACTTTTTAGCTGTGGCATGCCAAGTTAATCTACCAACATGATTCAGAGTGCCACACAAGACATTTCTGAAACAATTCGGTTCCCTCGATTATGCATGCAATGTTGGAGATAAAAGGTCAATAATATAGATTTACAGTTTTATTATACATTAATTTTGCGTCATATGAAAATATTTCTTATCATAAAAATAAACAACATAAAATATAACTATTTCTTCAACATAATTTCTTCAGCATAAAATATAACTATTTCTCTCACAATTCGTTTTCCAACAAAAATATAAAAAAATAATAATTGTACATATATTACGTATTTAAGAACATATTTATTAAAAAATAAGAAATAGACAACATAAAATATAAATACTTCCCTACATTATAGTTAAATAAAAAGATGAATAAAAATTTTAAGGCGAACATAGTGTTTGCACCGCTCTACCTTCGTATCGTAAAATCAGGGCTATAATTTTAGACTTTCCTTTAGATACGATTCTGAACATGCAGTTGTTAATCGTAACTGTTAGTTACAGTTAATTCAGATGTTAGTTGTTAACTTTCTTTGTGCGGACTCGAAATATTTTTCATTCGAGGAAAAATCTTTTTAATTAGATATGTAGAACCAAAAGCCGAAAGCAGAATACATGCAATTTTCTCTCTTCAAACAATTAAATCTCCCCAGTAATGACATTCAATGATTTACAAAATAGTTAATTTATCTTTAGAGTTATCTTTGATATATTTTTTCGTAAATCCGTAAATGCCCATAATTCTGATAGTGCTTGTCAAATAAGAGGTTCATTACAAATTTATCAATTTTCATCCACTCAAAAATTGACAAATTTGTCAAGATGCGGAGTGCCAATGAGAATAGTATAGCGTGCCACATGTGGTACGCGTACCATACGTTGCCAGCCCCTGATCTAAAGCATAAATGACACCACCCTGATTTATTTTACACACACACAAAGCATCAAAGAAGGGTTAAGTTTGAAAGCAAATCTTTAGCTTCAATTCGCTGAAACTACCTCTTTTCAGTTTATCAAAATATTTTTGCAACTCAGGGAGAAAAAAGAACGTATCTATTCAAAGTGCCAGCTCGGTTCGCGTCAAGTGTTGGAAAATATTTCTTACTTTTAGTTTCCGTAACTGATAGGGTTTGAAAAGATTGCAGTTTGGATTTTGCGTATTCGCTTAAAATGCCCATACATGTCATTTGATCTGAAAGATGGAGCTATTGAAGTAAAATGCTCACCACTGAAATTTACTTTTATTCAACTCTGCATTTTCAAGCAAACGAATTTACGAGAAATGATATTTTTCTTTGAGATTTATGTGCCTATTAGATTTTAGCAAGTTTTTCAATCTCTGAAAAATCTGTGTATGATATTTAAACAAGACTTAGCATACTAAATTTTAAGATAAGACTTATTTATCTTTTATCTACTCCTTTGTATTTGTAAGTAATTGCCTACTACTTATTTCGTATTATTTTTTAATTTATTTTTTAATTCCTACTATTAATTCACTCTCTTTATATATATATATATATATATATATATATATTGTGTTCAAATTTTCAATCGTTAATAAAATACTTTCGATTCATCCATTCACATTCAAATAAATTTTTTAAGCTCATAATGGTTGACACTTGATGTTAATTTAGTTTTTTTTTCAAATATTAATTTTTAATTATTTTTTTTTAATTTTAAATTTATCATGCGTCATTTCTGTAGTAGTTACAATGATCTGCAACAGATGGCGCCAGTGCGTTTTTCTAACGAAGTAGGAACTGACGTTAAAAAAATATTATATTACGTGTTTAATTGTTTATTCTCCAAACACATAACTGTTTATTGGATTAGCAACGTAAGTGCAAAAATTCAGAGAAGAGATTCTTAATATTGTGATTGTTTGCAATAAGAATGCAAAATTAGTACAATATAGTCCTGAAAATTCAGCCCTCGATAACCCGACAGTCCTGATAATTTGGTCACGCCTTTACAGGTCGAGAAAAACCCGCAGATCTTTTGTCACAAGTAATGGGGAAATGCCAGAAAATGATAAAGTTAACGTTGAGGAATTAAAGGCTTTTGAAACCATTCTTCAGTATTTTGTACAAAGTGTGTCGGTAATAACTTGCTATTGCTTTGTCGTCTTCATGATGAAGCAGCAAAACGCAGAGTGAAGTATGGAAGACAACAGGACATCACGCATTTCTGAAAAGAAAGTAGCCAGTTTTTCAAAGTTGGCAACTTAACTTTGATGTAAGAAAGTTTTATGCCTTTGCAAAGTACTTTTCTGAGGTGTGTTTCTTCCGATAAATTACAGTATACCATGTATTCAATAATTTTCATATTGATGAAGTAAATGCTATATAAACTCCCTACACAGAGAGTTCCTCTGAATCAGAGTACAATAGGGGTGGACCTGATGTCTTTCTTAAGTACACAGATAATACAACTTCAAATCACAAGGTCTTTGCAGAGCAAATTGCTTCCAACTTCACGTGTGAACTTATAGCAATTTGGACAGCCCTAGATATTTACCTTACATGGACAACTATCGCTAATTCCGACGGCATCATTGTGCTCTCGGATTGTAGATGTGCTCTTGAGGTCATCAAGGAAGGGAATATGGGGCTTACAGAAGAAATCACTTCATTTCTTTTCTCCATTGGTTCATTGGGTAAATCATGTACTCTCCAGTGGATTCCTCCCCATGTTGACATCGAAGGGAATGAGATGGTTGATTCCTTAGTCAATGAAGCCAGAGCACTTGAGCTTGTAACTTCATCTACTACGGTCTTTGGTGCCAACGCAGTCACAAACCAATAAAAAAAAAAAGTTTTGCAAACCCCCCCCCCCGAAAAAAATTTATCGCTGCCAGAATTAAATTATAGCCGAGAAGTTACGACAGCAGTAACTACACTAAGGACTAAGAATTTTAAGGGCATGAAGTTTCTGCTCGATGTTTCCAGATCATATATGGAATGCAGGCACTGCCCAGGCAAGCAACTGGATTCCAAACACCTTTTTAGCTGTCCATCCATTGATGGTGCTTTTTTTTGAGATAGGCAATGACTGCAACATGGATATTCTATACTCGGATCGTGTCTTGGATGTTGCAACGGTAGTGATTCACGATTTTGGCAATATTTGAGTATATCCTTATATTTTATTATTACAGCCTCTGCACTTTGTCATACACGAAGACAACAAATGCTCTATGTCTTCAAAAAGTACGTTTTTTCTCTTTGTTAAGAGTATTTGAGCAGTTTATTTTTTCTTGTATTCTCCTACAAGAAGTACATACAAATTACCTACAATATTTTCTGAGGAAACACTAATATTTATTCTTTTTTAATCTCATTCTCGAAAATCAGTCATTTTTATAAACTCGGACAACCTTCGGTCCACGTTAGGCCGAGATTTTGAAATTCTACTGTAATGCATATATCTCGCCGCATATTTAGTGAATAAAAGTTTTACCATTTGGATTTTATTCAGAGAAATTTCACATATTGTAACAATGTTAATACGAATGTAGATTTTTAATCATATGATAAAATTCCACATATCTGGTTTGCTTTTCATGAAATCAGGAACACAAAAAAATGATTTTATGTATACTTTTAGCAAACATGTGTATTATATTTAACACTAATAGTTAAATCTTCATAATTTTGGAAAAAACCCTAATCTAATTGAATTCCGATTACTACAATTCTAATTCGAACGTCTATACAACTTCTAAATATTGTAAATATTTTGATAAAATAATAAAAATGCATTAAATTTATACAGATTAGCAGAGTAAATTTTTCCAATATATTACATTGAATTTAGAAATCAATGAATCACTTGATCTGAGATTTATTTTATTTTATTTATTTATTTTTGCTACAAAAGAACATAGTATTTCAATGAGAAATAAAATTTTATTTACGTACGTATATATAATATATTTCTAGAAGTAATTTCAGAAGCAGTATTAAAGAGACAGGAATGTTTGTTACCATGACGCACTTTTGAACTAAAAATATTTTCGTTGTAAAAATTACATGAAAAACTTAATAAATTCAGGTGCATGTATGTATATTGCCCACATTATCATACAGTTAAGAGAGGATAAAATATTTTATATTACTTCTCATAAGACCTGCTACTTTAATAGCTTTGTTTTCGGTGAGGGCAACTTTTTTTTTTTACATTACAAGTACTTAAGTTGTAAGTTTAAAGTCTGGTAGTTTAAACTCAGAGAAAAAAAAACCTCTTCTTTAATACATTATTCACATTTTTATGTATGTAAATTTGGAATTTATTCAGTTTCTCTACTTCAGATATGGATGACATAACCAACTTTAATGGTTTAACTAACAGAAATGGATTTATGTACAGAGCATTGAAAAAAATCACTAACGCGCCTGACTATACCCGATGGCTCAAATTTGGTTAAATTTATCTCATTTAATGGCTAAAAGACTCAAATATTTCGAAGTTTTTTTCTCTTTTCTTCCCCATTTTTAATTTTCTGAATTTACTTGAAAGTGTAAAATTTAATGTTCGCTATGGTTGAAAATTCTTTGGTCCTTTAGGGATTCAAAAAAAAAAAAAATGAAATAAATAAAACCGATAATTACGTATTATTACAGCAATGCCAACATTCAAGATAATTCACCAAGTTTTCAACCCCTATTCCTCATGCGTAGTGTGACGTCTCTCGCGTCCTTCCGCTAACATAACTCCTATGTTCTTTGACGGCCACGATTAATGGCAAAACTTTTCCAACCCAATACCAAGAAGATAAACGATCATAATATGTAAATGAGATATACTATAAAAGGATAGAAGCTTTGATGATAAGATATAGCGCGGCAAGCTTAGAGATAGTTTAGTGTGGAATCATTCTGATCGTTAGTGCGGCTAGTTTAAAGATAGCTTAGTGTGTAGTCTTGCAGATCAAGAGTTAACAGTCCGATAGTTTTAGAAGGAATAGAAGCCTAAGATAAAGAAGTTGGAATCATCGCATATAAAAGGAATTTATAGATATCGTTCTTTAGGTAAAGGAAGGAGATCTGCAAAAAGGTAATATTTGATATAAGTAATTAGATGAATAGGATTATTAATGATAATTGAGATAAAGGATCTAGTTGCGTGATCTGACTTAAATACACGGTTTAATTGGGTGTTGACTCTCACTTTAATTAAAATTGTCAAATTAGAATTTAAGTAATATGAGTTATTCTTAATAAAAGTTGTATTAAGAACTACTATGTCTCATCATTTTGATAATCCCACACCTCTAGCTTACGCGGAACCGGCACGACATGGTCATCACAGGATGGCTATGTCGCAGTAGTACGTGCTGAATTGGCAACCATGTGCCTAGTCTCATATAATGTCGAAAATACGGATATGATACTCTATGATATTACATAAATACCAAAAAACTTTTGCTTTCGTAATATGGTCCAGTGAGTCTAAATAGCATATAATTTGAAAATTCATATGTGGATTTTTAACTAACTACCGATGGTATTTTTCTTAATACAAATGTTTGGTTAAAGTGGTGATGTCATTTTCTTTTGGCGATCATAATCGGTCGCCAAGCTACTTCATTTAGCGATAGGTTTCCGAATTCTTTTTGTCACCATAACATTTAGATAAAAATCGCCAAATCCAAAGTGCACCATCTATACTACATTTGAGCCTAATTGTTTAAAATTCCATTGTGTTCCTACGGTGAGTATTTAATTACAATGAATAACATATGTTATTTAAAATTTAATTTCAGAAATTTTTGCTGAGTAAGACAGAATAATTTTTTCAAAATAATTTCTGATAGACATATTGAATGAAGTCATATTCTTCGACAGAAAAAAGAAATTCCATGTTTTGACATACAATTCTTACATTAAATTAACACCTATTCTTCAAGAATAACAATTTCCTGTTGTGAAACAGATGTTATTATAGCAATAAGCTCATAACTGCATGTAAACTAAATTCAATTCTTTATTCCACTGAATAAAGTCCACCAAAAAATAATTTCTGCAATGCAGTAAATGAGTCTGATTCTCTCTTGCTAGCAGCGTAAAATCCAGATTATTTAATTCCTACTATTAGCTCACACTCTATATATTTATTTATCGTGTTCAACTTTTCAATCGTTAATAAAATACATTTAAAAGCGCGCAATTGAGCTGAAAATGTATATAAACGATTATTTTTGATGGCAATACAATAATTTAATTATAATTATTAAAAATTAATTGATTAAAACTTATTATTCAAAGAATTACAAATACAGCCACGTTGGCATCATTTTTGGTGACTTAAGGTCCATTTTAACGATTTGTGTCAAAACTTGAAATGTTTTTTGCTCACATTTTAAAGCACTCATTTGAGCTGAAATTTTCTACACACCAGTGCACCAAGAAGGAGTCTTCAAAATGAAACAAAATTTTGCATACATATAATGACTAATTTAATATATGTAAATTATTAGAAAATCAAAGAAAAAGGCAAAAGAACGGAGGATTTATTACCCTGTTGAACCCCCTTTATAGCGCGAATGCACGATACGATAAGATGGGCAATGAGGCATACAAGTTCTGTATGATGTCTTGAGACCATGTTTGCTGTAACCTTGCCTCTAGTTCGTTAAAAGCCTTGGGATGCCCAACTCGTCATCCCAAAGGACCTCAGATATGCTTGATTGGAGACAAATCTGGGGATCGGGTAGACCAAGAAAGGGTAGTAACAGTGTGGAGATAGTCTTGTGACACCCTTGCCGTGTGAGGCCGAGCATTGTATTGGTGAAAAATGGCTCCTGGGGGCACTTGCATGAGTGACAACACATGTGGTTGCAGGATGTCATGGACATTCCGCTGCGCTGTTATGGTGCCAAGGATCAACACTAGGAGTGACCGTGTATAGTAGGAAATGACACTCCATACCATCACACCAGCTGTGGGAACGGTGTGTCTCTGTAAAGCATAGGCAGGATTGAGGCGTTCACCGCGGGGTCTCCACACAAGAACACGATTGTCACCACTTCTGAGATTGAATCTGGATTCATCACTAAAAATGACTTGAATCCTTGCTGCTGCAGTCCAGTTTCCTCTGGCGCGGCACCACTCCAAACGGAGGCGTCGATGGGTGGGCGTCAAGGGCAACACACGTAATGGGCTCCGCGATCCCAAATGTCCTTCAGCCAGGCGCCTTCGTATGGTTCGAGAAAACACACGGGCTCCTAGTGAAGGTGCTACCTGTGCCTGGATGGCGGCCGATGAAACATTTGGCTGTACAATTGAATTTCTTACGATGTGGTGATCTGTCCAGGGCGTCTTGAGCCTGGTCCTCGTGTACATGACATCTCTCGGATACACTGCTCCCAACTTCCTTCTCACAACATAATCAGAGCGGCCTAATTTACGAGATACTCACCTAGCTGACCACCCAGCTTCCATGACGCCGATGATTCTTCCCCTCTCGAACTGCGACAGCTGCTCATATTGTGTTCGAAAACGATGTAATGACATGACTACCTCAGATCTTCCTTTGTAAATGATTCAGCACACTCAAACAAGCTTTGGTTACCTGTTTTATGCTCCACGGAGAACGACGTTAAATGCCTTCGACCGGCTATACATAATGCGCAATCTTACTGTATTTCTAATCATTTGCATATCTCCCGGACATGTACTTTCCTGCCACATCTCGTTGCGATCCCACAATTATTTCTTGGGGCACTAATTTTTTTTTTGTTCATGAATGTATAATATAACTCAAAGCAAAAACAAATTGAATTTATTTATTAACTGAAATAAATTTTTAATTTCAGCAACAAATTTCTAATATTTAAAATTATATAAATCAATTATATGAATGATTTATAGGGACCGTTTTTAAACTTAAGTAATTTATTTTGTGTGTGTATTTAATGTTTTGTTTGGTACTAAATTGAAGTGTAAAACAAAAAATTCTTAGAAAAAAATATACTTTCCCCCTTTTTTAATGTAGCGTCAACTTTTGAAAATATAAAATATTGAAATTAACTTGAAAAGTACGATCTATTCAATTATTATTTATTTTTCAAAAGAAATGTAAAAAAAAAAAAAAATCAAAACTTCATCACTCAACGAAAATAATTGTGCTTTTTCTCGTAGGAAACCAACAATTTTAGGTAGCGTTTCTCACTTACAAAAACTACATTCATACATGCGAAAATCTAAGAGAAAAAATATTATACTTTATCTAACCTGATGTATTGTAAAAAATATATATTTTCAAATCGTTACTAATGCCCACTTCTATTTCGTTAAAGCTACACGTGAAAATAGTTTCCTGAACTTTAATAATAGCTCGCAAGAATCTGTACCTAAGGCAAACTTTTTTCACGCATCCTCTGAAGTTGAATTCTTCTCCATAGAATAATGAAAGATACCTTCAGGGTTCAGAAAACTACTCTCAGGAAAAAAGTTCTTTTCAATGA
Organism: Trichonephila inaurata madagascariensis; assembly: GCA_019973955.1. Taxonomy (NCBI): domain Eukaryota; kingdom Metazoa; phylum Arthropoda; class Arachnida; order Araneae; family Nephilidae; genus Trichonephila; species Trichonephila inaurata. Next base: position 69,830 of record BMAV01010528.1, on the reverse strand, counting down.
TTCGTTTGAGGAACATATCACGGCCGTTATTATTATTTTTTTTTACTTCAATTGCAGTTAAGTTCCTCCAATAGCAATAAAAAAGCTGAGAAGTCGGTTTTCCTTTTACCGAAAATGAGGGTAATTAGTGGCCTCACAATTGGGAAGAAAAAGTTAGTTTCCTAACTAATGGACATTTTTTTAAACTTTATAGCAAGACTGTAGAAGGCGAGTGTTTGAGTTGAAAAAATTATTATTATTGGTGTGGACTAGTGAAAAATTGAAAAAAGCAATACGCGTTTAAAGACTAATTAAAATAGTTGCAGATTTTTAGTGCTACTAGGTTAAAAAAATACTGAAAACTATACTAATTATGCATATAGAAATATTCTTTTTTATGCTATTTAAGGAAACATAAAGCTCTTAATTAATACTTACAGAAATTTGCCCAATTTGACTAGACACCAACATGGTCGCCAAAAATGATGCCAAATTTAGAACTCCATAACATTTGGTCTAAGACAGGGGTGTCAAACTCATGACACGCGGGCCGCATGTGGCCCACAAGGAACATTTTTGCGGGCCCCCCCCCCTCCAGTCAATACATAGACGCACAATAATATATAGTAAAATATCAAAATTTCTCCCAAAACGGGAATAATAGTAACTGAGAATAGATGCCAAGTGTCAAGACATAAACATAAAATTGTTCTCGTGCTTTTATTTATGTTGTTATAATGTGTTATTCGAAATACAGTCGAACCTCCATATTAAGAACCTCTATATTGCGAATTTTTCTATATAACGAACTTTTTCCTCGAACCAAGAACATTTCACGATTTTTTTCATAAAATCTTCACCTCCCTATAGCGAAGTGCATTTTCTATATAACGAACTTTTTTTTTCTTGTGGTTCAATTTTTTTTATCCCTTTTTTTGAAGTATTTATGGACATTTCGAGTTCTTTTCTCTTTTAACACATTTTATGGTGGTCATAAATCTTGGTTTTATTAGGTGCCTAACTAGCCGAGTGTAATAGAATTCTGAGCGTTTCATCTAAGAAGTGCAACCTTTAATCCCCATTTTCTAGTCCATTGTAAACATCTTCGATATCCCCTGTCACCCTCACTGGGGTTGTCTCGTGTCCCCGTGTATTTGAACTAGTCTTCACTCATTTGTGGTGCTGATCAGTAGTACTGGTGACTTAGTTTCATATAGCTCAAAAATTTCAAAACGTAAGTGCTTGAGGATCAAAGAAAAAATTTAATTCTTCGAGAAGAGGATTAAAGCGTCAAAAACTTTCATTGTAGTTTTTCTTTTTTGAAGGGTAAGTTATATAAAATAAATATATATTAATTTACAAAATAGTGTAGATAATTACTTTTTTTAAATATTTAGTGTTTACGAATTTAAAATTTGTTTTATATGGTTTATAAAGAAAATTGAAAGATTAACCTCTGTATAACGAACTTTTTTTAGGAATTTAAGGACTTCGTTATACAGAGGTCCGACAATAAATTTATGTTTCTATAAATATTGTTTTTTTTTTTTTTTTTGCAGCTTACCTAAATTTAAACTTTCTTTGTTTGACTTAAGTTAGCCTTTGAGTTTGACACCTTTGGTCTAAAAGAAAACTCTGTCGATTTTTTTCATTTTTTTATTTAAAATTAAATCCAGAACATAATGTATTTTATTTGTTACAACTGTCTGCCAGCGTTCTGGCAGACAGTTCTGGAAAAGACAATTCTAATCTTCTGGAAAAGAATCCATTTTTTTTTGGAGACAACGTATTTTTCCATTGCCATTTGGAAGTCCTCATAATTCATATATTCATTTTCATCAAGAAAGTTTTCCCTTAACGAGAACAGATGATAGTCAGATGGCGCAATATATCAGGAGAATATGCTGGCTGAGGTAATGTTTCTCAACCCAACTCTGTAATTTTTTGTGTGGTGTTTCTTGCCACGTGTTGTCTAGTGTTGTCATGATGAAAAATTACACTCTTACTGTTGGCCAAAAATGGACGTTTACGTTGAATTTCCTCATTCAAAATACCAAGTTGTGAACAGTAAGAATCAGCATCGACCGTTTTATTTTCTTTCAGCAGTTCACAGTGCACGATATGCTTGCGTTCTCACCAACAATACAATATAACCTTCTTCTGATGCACGTCAGCTTTCGATGTGGATATGGCGGTGTCTTCCCTTTATAAACATATACCATTTCTCTAACCCTGTGTTTATACATTATCCACTTTCCACCTCCAGTTACCAAATGGACCAAAAACGGATTCCCTTTTATGATGAGCAGGATTTGAAAAACATTTCAATGTTCTGTCCATTAAATTTTTTCACCTAATTTGAGTGGCACCCAGAGTTTGGTCCAGGAACTAAGCCTTTTAATATGGTCCAAAGTAGTAGTTCGACAAATTTCAAGCTTGAAGTCCCATTTCAGTGAACGTTTACGTGGGATTTGTAATGATAATACTGTGTAGTCCTCCGTTATTGAAACCCGATGACCTTCCTGATCTCGGTTTATCTTTCAAAGAAAAATTATCCTTACAAAATTTTGCAAACCATTTTTGCTATGTTCGAGCTGTTACTTCTTCCTCTCCAAACACGTCACACAAGTTTTTTTTTCTTACCTCCATCACGTTTATTCCTTTTTGAATTCAGAGAACATACAATGTCAAAAATTGCACTTTTTCTTCACTCATGTTTTACAAGTTAAAAAAAACTGATTAAAATATGAAAAAATGTCTATAAAGCATCAATCATATACTAATCTTAAAACCAGTAAACCGGTTAAAGTAGAATCCAACCGGTTTCAACAGGTTCCAAACCGATAAACTGGTTAAAAAAAACCGGTAAACCGGTTTCAATAGGATCCAGATTCTTACTATGCATAAAAGTGTACGTGTTCAAAAATGACAGAACTTTCCCTTAAAACCAATACATGTAAATTACTGTTATACAAGCATGAGTAGCAGTATAATTTGAGGAAGGACAATTCTAGTTTTGCTTAGATATTTAAAAATAAATCTAAATTAGTTTCGATGTTTAGTGAAAATGGGCTTCTTTTTCAACAAATTTAAAGTATTAAATATATTTTTGTTCTTTCGGAAATCATTGGAAAATTTTTGTTTAAACGAGTACAAAAATTTCGAAATTTATTAAAGGGGTTCAGCCGTGTGACGGCCTGTTTTTTAAGCATTTTTAGGGATTTTTTTTTTTTTTTTTGATGACCAGTAAAAAGATAGAACTTTAAAGTTTGTCATCATTTATTTATATGTGTTTTAAGAGTATGTATATTAATGTTTTGCTAAAAATATCCAGTAGAACGTCAGTTATAGCGCTCTGAACACATCCGCCTCGAAAAAATGGACGTTCACTTCCTCCACTATTACGGCTGATTGGCTTATCTGAAACAAAAATAAAAATAACAGCGCTTTTAAGCTTAAATGCACCAAATAAACTACACTTAATTGAAAATATCAAAAATTGGATTTTTAGTATACTTCTGAAGAAAAAGTTTCGAATTTTTGGGGGGGGTTTGTTATGTTTTTGTTATAAAAAGAAATATTTTGAATTTTGGAATGATCATAGTCCATTTGGTGCATATATATGTGCTGAATCTGCCCTATAAATTTGAAGTAATTCGGTGAAACCACTCATGAGATATGATGGAGGAAGGTTTGAGAAACACAGTTTTGATAAAAACGTGTTTTAAAGTTTCAAGTCCGAATAAAACAATGAAAATCTTAGCATTACGAAGAGCTGCTCTTCTAACACCTGCTTCCTTGTAACGACTTAGAGTTTTAGAAATCACTTTAGCACCGTATTCTAGACATGTTAAGAAAGCAATTTATGAAGAAAAAAATTTTGATTTTTTGAAACCCCCTTTATGATTGTCAAACAAACAAAATTTTAAAAATAAAAAAAACTACTTAAAAAGAATATAGTATGTCTTAATTAAAAATGCAGGGGCTGCGCTAGCCCAGTGGTAAAGGTATCGGATCACGGCAGGCATGTCATGAGCTCGAGCCCAGTACCACTAAAGACCCGCAATCTAGGGGAGCGTTGTGTATTAAATCTGTCCAGAGCTCAAACGTCCTCCTGTTGGTGTGGTAGTTAGAAGAGGGGGGTGCAGCTTAGGTGTCGTCCTCATCACTTGATCAGGGTTCAAAATAACGAGGTCCGTCGCCAAAAGCCCTCGCGTAGCTGAACAGTGAGACGTTAATATTCACTCACTCAAATAAAAATATGTATAAATTTTGAATGACAAGATATAATGCTATATATATATATATATATATATATATAAAATAATCACATTAAAGTCTTAAGATATACTAAAATATGCTTTACCCATTGTTAAAATCATTTATCATGTTTGAAAAAATGAAATAGTTAAGAAAAATTAAACAATTGTAATATGTCTATGAAAACTTTAAACTTCCTTGTTCTTTCAAAACTCTTTTTGTAAGGATAAATACCTCTGTCTGATTTGGAATTTTACTTTAGTACCAAGAATATATATATACCTACTACAGAAATTCATACTTTTTCTGTCAGAATTGGAATGTAAAATGCCAATCATCTTAACTTTACAATGCAAATTTTGGGAAACATAAATTGGCTGCGTAAAAAATAAAATTGTATATCAGAATGCAAGGAAGAAATCATGAATGTTATTTTGAAGGGGAAAAAAGGAAAATATCACGACTCAAGTTTATGATGTCTGTATTTATATTATGACAAATATGTCAAGGAATAATTACGATGCAACTGAAGTCCATATAAGTCATACAGAATTTCTCACGAATCAATAATATAAAAAGACAAATTATTCAAAATTTTGCACAATAATTGTTTTCTCCCTCCGTCAAGTGGAATAGTCAGAATAAAACTAAAAAACTGAGGAATATGGCAGGAAGGGGTATTCCCCACAATAAAAACAAAATCAAAGTTCTAAATGATATTACTTTTTTGATTTATACGAAAAAGAAGAAACATTTTATTCATCCTATTAAAAATTAATTAAACGTGAAAAATGTAGTTTTTATGAGCAATTAATTATTGTATTTAGTAAATAATATCTCTCATTTCATAATAACTAGATATAAAATATAGATAGGGTAATAAGAAGTAAAAAAAATAAAAAGAAAGCTATATTTTGATTAAAGGGTTTTTAAGAAGTTTAATTTTATATTACTCTTTTTTTACATCATTCTTTCTATTATAATATTTATTACATAATTGCTTTGTCTACATTCTTCAAAAATCTTTAATAATATTCAAAATACACTACAGAAATGGGAAAAATCATATAAATTTTTCATTGGAATGTTTTTTTATGAAAAAGTCATAAATAAAGCAATAAGGCTTTCAAAGGTTAAGACACAAAGTGTTTTTTCAGATTAGCCGTTGCAAAGGACAGAAATATTGAATTGCTTAGTTTATATGTATGATAATTATGAATTTTAAAAAGATCATGCAGAAAGCACAAGATACCACTTTTATATTTAAAAGGAATAGATACTTATGTAAGAATAAGGGAAAACGTGAAAAAGTCAAACTTTCGCAATTTCATGAGTACATTTTGTACATTATTGTTCATCGTCAAAGGCTGTTAATAATTTCATTAATAACATCCAGGTGAATTTAGTAATGTCTAAGAGAAGTCATCTACCAAATTGGTTAAGATTAAAGGAGGTTTGATAGATTGAAATAGGTTGGTCGTGCCCAAGATTCTACTGCTAGATGTCTCGCAGAATAGCCAGGTGCTTATCGACTCAGTTAAATCTGAAGATAATGTGTCTAGAATACATGTTTCAAATCAACCACAAGATATAATTTCTGTAAGAGACCATTGTTTGACTCGAACGATGAGAAGAACAACTACATATCGGTTCGTTGAAAATAATTTCATCCAATTAGGAAGTAGAATATCTTCTACTGTAGTTATCTCCACTATATGTTCAGGGATAGCCAACATAGCATATAGTATACCTTTTTTTATATCTCCCTAACGGTCGAAATTAATTAGACTGTGAATATAAAGTTGCATCATACAATTCAGAGAAGTGATAAAATATGTGAATCCTCCATGGAGGTGGGCCAAAATTATCCCATTACAGCTCAGAGCAATATTGCACACGCGCAGGATTCGTAGCCTGATTTTCGTATCTGTGAAAACAAGGCTGTAATTATAAAGAAAGTGCGTAATGTTTCGATAATTAAATTGGTGAGATTGTTATTCACATTGTATTTGTATATCATACTTTAGGGTTCAAAATATTTTTTAGATTCATATATATATATATACTTATAAATAATAACCCATAATAATGAGTAAGTATAACTTTAAAGAACATAAAAAATCAGTTGATAATACTTCGGTATCGTTTCATTATTTGTATGATGTAAAGAAGATGGTGGCACAATGTAAAAAATGTTCAAGAGTTATTAAAGTTAATGTAGGAAATACAAGTGGACTCCATCCACTATTATAATTATTTTTTGTTATTTACACTCTCTAATAAAACTGGCTAATAAAACAAAGAAACACCTGTATTTTCTTTCTGTTCCTAAAATTTCTACTACCGACAGTAAGATCTTAAAAATACCGAATACCGGTTTTGAACTTTTGGTTCGATATTGCAATCCCTAGTTCAGATCGACAATGGAGCTACCATGTTGAACGGTCTTCTATAACCCAACTACTACGAGGGAAGATGAGTGACACGCTGTATAGAAGTGTTGCCGACTACATCTCATTTAGCGCTCGATATAACGCTGTTGCCAAACCTTAGTAGGAGAAATTGCAAAAGCCCCTTTACTTTTTTACTTTCCCTCCTATATAATCAAGTTCTAGCGAATAATTTTCAAATTGGATTGATTAAAAATTTGAAGAAATATAGAATTTTTCTATCTGTAATTATCCTTGTATGTATATTTACTCAATGTTCACTCATGTCAAAGTAGAAAATTTATCAACATGATTAATTATATTAATTTACTTGAAGCATTCACCTTTAATTGACAATGTTTTGGGTGGGAAATTCATAACAATAATAAGAATAAAGCTTTTCAAATCTCCTTACTGAATATTTTTAATAAAACTCTAAACTTATAAATAAAATAAAAACTAAATTTCTGCAGATATTTTGTGCATATAAATGTTCTTATATTAAATCAATTTCAAGAATAATTTCAAAAGCTTTAGTTCACTTGGACTGGCGTAAAATCTGGCGTATAACGCGCACTTTTAACACAAAAAATAAGATCGAAATTTACGGGTGCGCTTTATACGCCAGGTATAAAAATGAGAGCTTTAAAAATAAGAAAATATGAGCATAGGAAAAAAATTAGACTTCTACATACATTGGAATGTTGTTTATTTTTTTAAAAAATGGCATTCATTATGAACTTAAAGGTTTGTAGTTCTAAAAGTATACTATTGTTTTATAAAACTTGGAAGGATACCTCGTATAAATGACTTCAAAATATAAGAGCATTGCGCATGTACCTTTTGGGTTTCTTCGTAAATAAGGGGGTGCACGTTATACGGTGAATATCCCTACAAATTAAAAATTGCAGCTTAAAAATATGGATGTGCGTTATACGGAGGTGCGCGTTATATGCCGAATTTTACGGTTTATATTTTAGCACAATTGTACTGGGAATATTATAGTACAATTTTTATTACTATATACAATGTACACAAACCAAAACTAACAGGAACTCATTTATATAATGTCATCTCAGAAATTAAAGTGATTTCTAAGCAAGCAATTTCCTCATTCTTCAGCTTCTAAAGATGGCATTATAATTCTTTTTTAAAATAAATTAGTTTTACATACTTTTATTAATTTATAAATAATATCCTGTATTATTATTCTTATTAATGTTAAAACCATAAGGAAATCTCAAAGTTTTAAAAAGTAATTAATGCAGTTTCTATTTTTGAAAGGTTTAAAATAAATATTTTTGCAATTCAAATAAATTAAAACTATAACCAAATTATGCAATGAATTTAGTTCAGAATTCGAGAGATTTAATAGTAGCTTTCTTCAATGTAGAATGTAGAAGTTATTTGAATAACAAAACTCTTTAAATAATATAAATAATATAAATCTTATCGTTTTGTGTCATATATTATGAATTTTTCTTCTCTGAATATTTAAATACAATTAAGGTATTGTGAATGAAAAAAAATAAGGATTTACTTTTAATCAATTATGTGTTAAATTAAATCAAAATATTTTTAAAACATATATTTGCTCTTCTATTTAATTTCAACTTTATGGCATTCCATTATTTTAATATCGTTTGCTTTTTCTCAAACACTTTTCAAAAAATCAAACACTTTATAGCACATTTCCATTTTATAGGGTTGTTACTAAATTCATAAATATAAGTCCATTAAATGATCCAGAATGTTTTTACACATTTAAAACCATTCATTTGCTTGCCCTTTTAATTTAAAAAAGCATTCATTAAAATTTTTTGAGAAAGGAATAATTAGATCGTTAAAGACTTAATGCCCATAAAATAACCCATTAACTTCAACTCCCTTTATGGAGTATAATTTATGTCATGAATATTTTAATATCTAGAAGAGAAAATTTACACACACCACACGTATAAATATAATCGTTATAATCTCCCACCACAATTTCTTCACATATTGCGACAGAAACTAAACTAATAACAAATTTCGAGAACAGAAACAAAAAATGGCGCTAAAATGGCAAACGGGTTTAAATATTTACCTGCACAAAGAATACAGACATTTAACAAAATCAGCAGTTTGATCTGTAAAGGCAACTAGAGAATGAGATTCGAATAAATAATTTTTAAACCTGGATTGTTGCCAGAAGTATTTTTTTCCTTTCAAGTTGTAGTTTCATTCTTGAAAAATTCACAAACTCTCTGTTTGACTTTGATCGAAGAATTTTTCTTCTTTGCTTGTCGTAGTCAAGCTTTAATAAATATAAATATTTATACTTGAGAAAAGATCGAAAATGTTGAACGTTACAAGTAATTGAAAAAAAAATTCTGAAAAGTAACTAAGTTATTTCCGCCTGGAGGTAATTACAAATTATTCATGTGTGGTGAATTTTCATTAATTTAAAAAAAATTTTGTTACGACATTTCTATGCAAGAACATTGTAGACATGAATTAAAGCGCACATGTATGCCAGTATAAAGAAGCGTTATTAGAATTTTATACTTTTAAATAGCGTGCATGAAACTTTCAAAAATAAAATTGGCAAATATAAAATTGTGGCATGCAATATGAATGATTTTGTTGTTCTAACTTATATATATATATATATATATATATATATATATATATATATATATAAGCCGTGGAATACATTTTAATTCTTCAATATAATCATTTAATAAAAAAGAAGTTTAGTAATTAAAATTACACAATTTTAAGATATTTCTGCATTTATTATTTTAATATGTTATTGTAGTTAGGATTTTAAACTTTCCTCTTGATGTTCAGTAATTAAAATAATGAAATTTGTTGTTGTTGTTTTCTGTTTTATTGAAACAAAATGTATAAATTAAATATCTCTCATTCCTTAGAATTATATGGATAAACGTACATGATTTAAATTATAAACTTCTTGCATTAATTTTGAATACTTGAAACTATATGATACTTCCCCAATTTCCCTTCAGTAATAAGAAATGTTACTTTTTTCGAGAAAAAAGCAAATTTGAATATTTAATTAATTTCATTGCATTTATCCATTATTTTTCTCTTATTTGGAATTTCACACTGAAAAAAGACAAATCAAATAAACATGTACTCAAAAATTTATGATCAGTTTTTAAATGTGTCTTTCGAAAATAATTTGTAATTTATATCCTATCTAATGCATTTATGAAAAACTTCGGTCCACACGTTCAGCCCCCAATTTATTTAGAGATTTGTAAGTTGAAAGCGCCCACTTCAAGCTCAATACCATTACTTCTTTTCATAAGGTATTTGAAGGAACTCTGATTACAAAACTCATTTCAAACACAGAGCATTAATATCGCAGAAAATTTACGAATTATCAAAGTAAAATAACAAATCAGCAAGATAGAAGTTTTCATGTCAATTTAGGAAGGAAAACTTTAGTTATTTAATACCAATTTAATTTGTAAACTCATTTAATCCAAAAGAATTATGAAAATATTTGTACTAATGTCAAGTTGATAATCGATTGTTTTTAACAAACTTTTATAAGTTTCACTTGTATGTAGCGGAATCTCTTAACTCGATTTTAGCCCACTTTGAAAGGTCAGATCAATTCGAAATTTTGCTCACTTGTCAAGCACCAATGACAGTACAATAAGTTCATAATTTTGTTCCATTGTCTTGAACAGGATAATCAGGAGACAGAATAAGGCAGATTTGGCGACTTGTTCATTATACCATTTCCAGATTTAGTGACTGATTCCTTGCACTATTGCCAGATTTGGCGACTAATTATATATACCAAAGCCAGTTTGGCGACTAATTCCAGATCCCATTTCCAGATTTGGCAACTAAAAGATTAAGAGTAACTCTGAAAGCGAAGACGCTTTTTTTTTCTTTTGCGTCACCAATTTCTTATTATAATATAAGTAATTGTTCAGTCTTTCTGAAAATGGAAATTTAAAAAAAAAGACTCATGCAGGTGAAAAAAAATAATTTGCTCTAACTCAGGGATGGGCAAAATTTTTCGGTCGCGGGACGAAAATTAAAAAAAAAAGTGTATAAATGAATTATAATTTTAAAAAAAAACTGAAATACATGCTTTTACTGTAGTTCAAACTAAGAAATGAAAAATGAATTATAGTTTGAAAAAAACTAAAAAACACGTTTTTATGGTTAACCGAACTAAAAAGTAAAATAAATAATTCTTAATATAAGAATAAAATGATTAACGAGAAAATTATAATGTCATTATAGTAAAAGCGTGAGGTGCTTTGTACTACATTTTTACACCAACTCTGCATTTCGGAATAGAAGTAGTAAGAAATTATAAAAATTGACATAGAGCACCCCACGCTTTTACCCCAAGGATGATAATTTTCTCGTAAATCATTTTATTATTACATTAAGAATTATTATTTTTTTTTTTTTTACTTTTTAGTTTGATTAACCATAAAAGTGTGTTTTTTATTTTTTTTTTAAACTGTAATTTATTTTTAAAGTCTCTCTTCGAATACATATGACTGTTATTGACAACGAACTTCGTTACTTTGATCCACAGTCAAGTCACAAGGGCCATACGTAAGCTGACGCTTTGTTTCCAAGTGTCCATACTTCATCAATGGGATGAACTAATCCTGATAGATTTAACCGTACATCAGTATTTCTACTCTGTGGTTTCTCAATGGCAACAGAGCCGCAGTATCCCAGTGGTCAAGGTCAGGATTTATGGTTGGCGTTTCATGTGTTCAAGCCTTGTGCCGCTGAAGACCTGTCGTGTAGAGAGGACCGCTGTACGTTAGATCAGTTGAAGCTCAAGTGTCCTCCCGTTGTTATGGTGGGAATGTTAGCAGGGGGGAGGTACCAGTTCAGGTGTTGTCATCGTCCCTTGACCACGGTTCCAAATTAAGAAATCCATTACCAATAGATATCGTGCAGATTTGTAAGGGGACGACAAAATAACTCTCAGTGGCATTAGGGAACGAACCATTAACTTGATAAAAATAATTCCGTCCGCAAGAGTTTGAAACCAAAAAGCATTCGTCTACCTGTATCACCCACCAGTATTCAAAGTTCCATTAGAATTCTGTACTTTTAATTGTTTAATGAACATGTGCCTCAAATCTGCTTTTCCTTTTGTTATTTAGCTTTTTTTTTGTGATGTCTTTCTCAGTTATAATAAACATATATCATTTTTCTTACCACACAAGAGTGCTTTCAAATAAAGCATATTAATTTTATAAAAATAAAGTAATATTTACAAAATAAGTAATTTTAGCATAAAAGCGTAGAAATATGTCTAACTTTTTACTTCTTTGGATCTATAAATTTATATTTAAATAATACTTTATTCTTGGGGAATATAACCATATTTAAAACTAAATCTGTCAGTAGGAAATAAATACCGTTCCTTTTTTAAAAAACTAAATAGTTGAGTCGAAATATCTTTGAGAATTTAAATCAGTTTTTACAGCACATATTTTATTACTCTCTTTTACTCATTAAAAATCGATGGTTAAGTCCATAAATATAGACAGTGTACTTTTATATCAGGAGATTCAAATACCCTAAATCAACGTTTAATACAAGATTCAAGCCAATCTATTTGAATGAAATGTCGTATGGGAGATATGACGCTAAAAAATTGGAATATTTAATAAAAAATGACAAGTTTCTTCAAAATGTTCTCACTTGAATCAACGCATACAAAGGTTAAAGCAAAGGGTACGTGACATAAATTTTTAACAAAGTTCACCATACATGAGATGTGTAGTTAAAAACTCGCTCTGAATGTTAAAATTGCTCGTTGCTAAGTATTGCGATTTACTAAAATGTTATTTTGTGTAAATTCTGTCTAAAATATAGATATATATATTTTTATTTTATTGAAGTTTTTTCTGTAAGTTAACTATTTGAATGATGACTGTTTCAATGATATCATTGTGTTCAAGAGAATCAATGTTTTTATTGAAAAAAAAAAAAGAAATGCTCTCTGAAAAATTCTATAAATCAGATAGTTAATATTTCTGTACTAAAAATGTAACACTTGAGCAACTTTCAAGAATTCCCTGAGCTGATGATTTAAAGAATTGCTAAAATGTTGACGTGTGTAATATCTCTGAATAGAATTTCGAAGTGAGATCGTAATGTTTTGTAATAAAAATAAATGAAAACATAATAATTCGAAAAGAAACGCTTTTTTTTTCAAGTACAATGTATTAGATAAAATATTTTAGTTACAATAAATAATAAGAAAAAATGTTAAATTTTCAAACTGTTTAATCTAAAAGAAAAAAATCTTTTCCGAAAGGAATTGCAAAATAAATCCTATAGCACAATAATACTTGAAAGAAGGTAATGATAAAATGACATAAAGATTCTAAATAATTTAAGAAGTACCGATAAAGTATCTCTTTTTTTAAAGAACTTTCTGTTCTTAAGTCAAATTGTTTTTGAAAATTTTGTGTCTAAGCAAAAGCTTGATTAAAATGCAAATAAATTCTCCAATTCCTTTTTACAAGCTAAGCAATGAAATTTATAGATTATTTTTATTTACTATGAAAATTCTCGATAGAGATTTCTTATGAAAGGTATTTTTTTTTAAAAAAAAAAGTGTTTGGCATGTATGTAACAATAAAAAAGTACAAGAAATGAGAGTTGTTAAGCGATTACTCAATCATTCTTTTGTTTCTTTCAAAGGGTTAAAATCATGATTACAGTCTCTTTTTCTGGGAAGGAAAACATTTTTATACCTTATCAATTACTTGAAGGCTATCCGTAAGAGTTAACTATCGAAAAAATATAGTATGTACCAGGGTTCGGCAACCTATGGCACACGTGCCGCATGTGGTACGTGGTACATTTTTAGTGGCGTTTTCCACTGCTCTACACATTTGTCAATTTTTATATGAATGGAAGTTGATAAATTTATTATGGACCTTATTTAATAAACATCTTGTAGTTATGGACATATACGGAATTACGAAAAAAATCTGAAAGATAACTTTAACAGCTTGTAAGAGGGCCCCCCCCCCTGGGTGCCCTTCGCCTAGATTATCAGCTTGAGCTAGAGGTGTAGGAATAAATGAAGAACTAGAAGCAGCCATAATCTTAATATTACTTTATTAAGATCTTAGCTTTTACCAATAACAAATTAGATAATAATATGATATGTGAGAGAATCTACGGGGGTTAAACACACGACATATAATACCGAAATAACGTAACCCGGACCACTATCAATAACTAACTCGCCTAAGCTCAATTCAATGTACACTCAGATCCAAATATTTAAATGGTCACTCCTACCTTTAATTTCCAACAAACTATAAATCTATCTGATCCTGGCTGAAGTTGCGGTTCACTGGCGTGCAATGGTATGCCCCTTGACTAAGGGCTCTCTGTACCGAGTAACATCTCTTGACTGTCACTTAACTTCGCGAAATACTCTTCACACTTGCCACACGCACTAACATAACATTTCCCAAATGCCACACCGCTTACTCTAAACTTCTGTTATGTAAAAGCTTCCTAATTTGCATCTTTCCTTCACGTTTCACTTCTCGGGTTGGTTGGAAAAGAATTGCCATTTATTCTGGACCCAAAGAACCCAAAAGGATATGTTAATGAAAAAAACGCGTGAGTCCGTCACAAGCTGTTTTGTGAATTATTAAATGTCATTTCTGTAGAGATTTAATTGCGTGCAGAGAGAAAATAGCATGTCTATTCCGCTTCCCGCTTTTGGTTCCACTTATCAAAGTAAAAAAATATTTCCTCTCATGAAAAATGTTTCCAGTCAGTAAAGAAATTGCGTAACAACTGAAGGCTCAGAATTGAGTCAAATTGAAAGTCACACATTATACCCCTGATTTTGTGGTAAGAAAGTAGAGCGGTGCGAGACTTAGGTTCGCATTAAATTTTTTATTGATATTTTTATTTCACTGTAATGAAGGCAAATACGTATTATTTACGTTGTCTATTTCTTCTTTTAATAAATATGCTTAAAAATACATATGTACAATTTTATTTCATTTTTCTTTTATATTTTTGTTGAAGAAATAGTTATATTTTATGGTGTGTATTTTTATGTTAGAAACATCTTTATAAGTAATGCAAAATTAACGTGCAATAAAATTGTAAATATATATATTACTGTGACCTCTATTTTCTAATCCTGCAAGCATTATCACTGGAATCGAATTCTTTCAAAAATGTCCTTTTGTGTGGTACACTGAATCATATAGGTAGGTTCTTTTGGCACTCTACAGCTAAAAGGTTACGAACCCTTGGTGTGTACTATATCAGAGGTGGGGGACCCAATGCCTTCATAAAAACTATCACTTGTATTAATTAATATTCAATAAAAAATACCACAACAATTTTCCAATCAATTGAATTAAAGAAAGAACTGTATGGATATGTGTAAGTATTTTTCATCCGATTTTCAAATTATTGTAGGAATTGTTGTTATGTCAGTTTTCTGTAACTTAATGCTTTTATTTTTCTATTGTGTTTCTTTATATTGTTAAAATAGTAAAAAAATATTTTTACTTTGTTATTTTTATTTAAAGTGGTATTTTCTTAAATTTTAAAAATCTATATATATATATATATATATATATATATATATATGCTTACATATTAAAAATCTCAACAGTGAAATACAAAAAATTACTACAGAATCAGTGAATTTAATAATTTTATAATAAACAAAAAAAAAAAAAAAAAATTAACGATTAATGTTATAACCGAATTTTACCTTTATGTGAATATAAAAATATTTTATTTTGTAATAATAAATAAATAAGGCATTAATTGTTTTATACTATTTCTATATAGTGCACCAAATTATTAAAACTATAATAATTTCATAAAAGTCAAATTTATAGGTACATCAACCTATGCGGCCTCTCTTATTGCTACTTTCACATGTGTGTGTGTGTGCCTCTTAAGGTATAAAAAGGTTCCCAACCTCTGAACTATACTATTTGCAATAGAAATACTATCTACAACTGTACATATCTCTCTAACATTATTGTACATAAACAATATTATTTCGCAAATATCACATATACAAAAATCAGAATGGAATATCTCACCTTTGCTTTTATTTTTTACTTAATTGTATTGGTGACACATATTTTTCATCCCTACGTATAAAAAGATAATACTTGATATGAGTCATCTTCAATATACGTATTTAGTGTACTTGTGTATACGTGTAGTGTATTTTAAAAAAATTAAATTAATTATTTATCACTTTTACATTAAAATTCACGAGATTTTTTTCCTAATTTGTGTTTTGTTGAATTGAAGCGAATGAACTATTTTTTCTGGTGGAAGGATAACTGTGTGATCCACCCACGTGCATTTTCCCGCTTCTCTCCCACGCATTCCTTCTACGGGGCCCACTTCGTGGTCAGATGCTGTGTGCAGTGGTCCGACATTCATGCTGTGAGACTTTTTTCGTTTTCTTCTGTGCTAAATAAATGTTTTGTCCAGAAAGCCGTGTGGAAAAAATTTCACAAAAAGAACAACAATAACAACATGTTTGGTTATACGGCTTTGTCTTGCCATTTTAATGATTACTTCAAAAAACTCAAGCTCAGTGGGGAAACAGCCCATGAGGGCCAGGGCCTACTGTGCCCTTCCCAGGATACGTGCCCATTGGACACTGAGGTGCATGAGCAAATGTCCCGATCAGGTCGTCAATCTGAAGCGAGCCCCCAGTATTTAAGTCCCCAAGCAAGTTTGGTACTCATTTATCGACCCACTGCAGTAGGAATGAAAGGTTGAGTCGATTTTGCCCAGACCGGGAACAGAACCCGGACCTGTGGTGTGAAAGCGCGATACGCTTTTCCTCGACCACTGGGCCTTATATTTTTAAGATTAAACACAAATTTAAGAAAAGAACTAAAATAATAGTGAGATCTCAGATTCTGGAAAATTATAAATTAATACCTTTTATAGAATAATGGAATAAATTTATTGAGGATTGAATCTAAAGTGCAGGAAATAAATTATTAATTAAATTATTTTTGAAAGTGAAGAATGGGACAAATCCAATCATTTCTAATTGTGATAATCTTTTCTTCTTTAAACGTCCTGAGGAGATAGTAAGAGTCTCGTTTCAACTCGCTAATCCTTTTCATACAAAGTCTTAATTGGTGAACATTTAATAGTGCATCCAAATCTGTGTAATAATTGGAAATTAGTGAGCTTATAGAAGTCATTGATCCCTAACTGTCTTGAAATTCTTCGTTATTTTATACTATGTTCGTAACACACTAAGGCAGGGGTACTCAACCCTTTTTCCCGCAGGGACGCATATATATGGCAGATATTTTTCACTGGCCGCAACATAAGGATTAATGGAAAAAACACTATAAGACCAAGGCGATATCTGACTCTTAAAATGTGGAAAAAAATGATTAATATATTAAAATTCATGTTTGGGGCTTTAAATACTATTTTAATCTGTATCAAACACATATTATTTTTTTTTCAGTTTAATGCATTTTTTATTGACTTGTGAAGTAGTTTCGGTTTCATTCCACCCATAACCCTTTTCTTCAAAAAAAGATGCCAAACTGTTTGATAATTTCATTTTTTTTTTCTTTTGATAAAGTCTCTCTTATTTTTATTTCAAACATTCATTTATTAAGCGTAAAATGACAGTTAAAAGAAGTTTTGACAGAATCCCAGACTGAAATCAATATTATTTATTTATAATTTAAACTCAACTTCACCCATAAAATAGTCACTGTCCCAGTTCAATTCACTATTCCACTGGTATTTCCTATTGATATCAGTTACAGCTACAAATAGAAAAAAATCTTTCAATTAATACCCGTACGACAGTGCTTCTCAAACTTTAAATATCTGCGACCCAATATTCAAACATAATTTTCATCGGGCCCCCTCCATAAAATAACAATGTATTGAATTCAGTAATGCTACACTTTGACACTAAAGCTACAATACGACTTTAAATTCTTTTGTGCCATCGGCGTACATAAACGTCTCGCTAATCCAAAGCACTAATTGCGTCAGACGTATACATACGTTTTACGAAATACGATGTTTTCTCTGTGCATTGCTATTCATAAAATTATTCCGAAGTCATTGGAATGCATTAAAAACACATTGACAGTGGTTGTGAAGGATTTTACTTACTTCAGAGAATTTACTTAATTATTCCATTCCCCTCAATACATCACATATGCACGCCTACTGGGAAAACAGTGGCATTGGGGAACGAATTATGTATCTTTTAATCGGCAGTTTAGGGATTAATTATAAACCGTACAAATAAAAATTATCAAGATGAGTGTTCATTTTTGTATATAATTTTTAAATTTACTTTTTTTTCATATGATATTCAATTTAAATTGAAGAATTCTCTTGTTTTGTTAACGAGGTTATACTCACTGTGAAATGCTTTCAAATATCGTCTACACTTATTAGATTTTCACACTATCTTCAACACAAGTTTTTTGGCTAATGACACACATGGGTCTTTCAACTTCATTTACAAATTTAAGTATTCTCGAGAATATATCCTTGATTTTATTTTAAGATACACGCTTATACCTGTATACTTTTTGATGATTTACTACAGTTGTAAAGCATTCTCCCGTAAGTGATGCCTTACTTCTAGTTTATCTTCGTGACCTCGGGGTGTGGGAGTGAATGAAGAACCCGGCGTTGCCATAATCTTAATATCTCTTAATTAAGATTTTAACTTAAACACTATAAAATGATAATATTTATATTTAAACTTAGCGGATCTGATGTGAGAAACACAAAATACATATTGCCAAATAAGCGCAAACTAAACACCATATTTAACTTTACCACCTATTTCTAATCTCAGTAAATGCGCAGTTCCTAGTATTAAATTATTGATCCTACCTTTATATCCTAGGTAGTAGCAGCACTCTCGAATCTTCAATGTAATTTCCTTATCTCGCTTTGAATGCTATCCACCTTGCTAGAACGCACTTTCACAAATAGCTGACACTGGAATATCAGCTTACTTTAGCTTACACACTTCGACTAGTATAATCACTTCTCAAAAGGCCACACCGCTTACGCTAAGCTTCTGCTATTTAAAAGGTTCCTAATTTGAATAATCACGCTTCGCTTCTGGATTTGGTTGGAAAGGATTTGCCTTTTTCGGCCCCAAAGAACCTAAGAGGAAAATTATTGGAAAGCGCGATGAGCCCGTCACATAGTCTAATGCTCGCTTTTGCCCATTTTAAATTTATCTATGACTCTGTATGAAGTTACTGTATTGTATACTTAATATTGTGAATCGCAACTAACACTTAAATTACAACATATACATTTACGATAAGTTTGATAGCAATAGATGAATCGAATGGAGTGATATCGGTTGAAATTAAACAAGACACACCATTTAACGCATGTTTGTATCGACCAGACGTTCCAGAACATTCTGCACAAATAAGAATTGTTCGTGAAGGATGGTACCAAACATTAATAAATTAATTTATTTTGAGTAATTTTAAATTTTATAACTAAGACCGTAGTGTAGCTTTATATGAAATTAGTTGAAATGGTTTATTACTGCATACATTGTCAGTGGATAGAGCGAGCGATGAAAGTTATGAGTGAAAATTGTGACGAAATAATACAAAAGTTGAGAAACGTCGTACAGCAGCGTTTCTCAAACTGTGGGGCCCGCTCTCTTAGGGGGGTGAGATAACACTACAAGGAGGGCGCAAGCATATTAAAAAGTCAAAACTGAAAGATTATTTTTTAAAAATTATTCATTTGCTGAAAGTAAACTAATAAAATACATTCTGAAATAATAAGAAATAAATACACATTAACACTGATATAATGTACTTATAAAAGTATCAGTATATTGTACAGTGTATTTAATTAATTTAGCAATACTAAGTTGAGAACGTTTAATAATAGCAAAATTTATGTATTTAATTGCTTGATTGATATAATTTTCCGCTAAATTTTTAATACATTCTTCTTAAATATTTTTTTGTGCAATGAGCAATGAGCAAGCCACTCAAAAAAGCTCGATGAGCCAATTTGGCCCGCGGGCAGCATGTTGAGTTTTGCTAGATTAAGGCAACAATTGCGTAGCAATTGATTTCATACCTCTAGTTCTTAGTACTTCTTTTTTTTTTAAATTAGTGCTATCGCTTAAGATTAACATTATTAGTTTCTTCAGGAATTAGCATGACCAAATGTTTTTAATTAAATTTTATAGGGCAACACATAACATAGTACATACTTATTATATTTCTCATTTGTATAACTTTCTGATGATGAGGTGTCAGCAGTAAGTAGAAGCACTACTTTCTACAAACCAATAGAACTAAAAAATAAGCATTATTCACTGTATTAAGGTATTTCTGAACGAGGCAATGATAGAATGAAAAAAATTGTATCGGAATATGTACTGGTATTGCTCCTTCAATGCTTAGGATTTACCAAAGACATTACAGTGCATATTTGCAATTGAATCAAAAATCGCTACATTGTGTCCAGACACGTTGCATGATTTACACATCTATTTCTTCTAAAGAAAGAAGTCTTGATCTGAATATTGTCATAACTATGGTTGTAACCGTAGTAAATTACATAAAAAGGAAGATCCTTAAAATCCTTAAAGAAACTTTTCAAGTACTTGATGAACCGATCTATCAGAATACATAAATTATTAGTTATTCGATTAAACTCTTTTGTTTTCATTTGAAGAGGTACTAAATTTTCTCTTACTTATTTTCTGAACTAAAAAGAATCTCACCCAGTTATAAAAGTATTTTAGCTAGAACATTTTCTACATACATAAATATTTGTTTTCGTTACTTATTTTGAGATTCACACAAAGTGTTTTCTCAAATATAAGATCAATCATTTCATTTCATTATTATTATCATCATCAAGATCGTTGTTTTGTTATCTGAATTACATATTTATTTTGTTCCAGAGTATATGCAGTTTTCATAATAATTGTATGCTTTATATTTTTGAATATAAAAAAAAAAGAATCATCTTTATATATGATTCCATTTCAATCACAGATAAATAGAACCAATTCAGTTGCACATGTCAAATTACCATCCACACACATCTTTCAAAAGAATAGAAAAGCAATTACATAAGAAATCAGATCTGATGAAAGAAATATCTGAATAAAGAGCATACATCCAGTCTTTTTATTCATGTCTGCTGTGATTCGTAATTCGGCATTTTCTTTCAGGAACTCGTATTCCTTGGGGTAGTTCTGGAAGATTTGATGTTTTGCTGAGAAAAAAACTGCCTTCGTTCATTTTCACTTACAATTCAGGCAAGACGTAATTTACGGGAAGAAAATTACCCCCCCCCCATGAATGAGATTAAATAAGGGTGATATTTATTAATTCCTCTCACATTTTCTTTATACATCGAAATACCATAAAATATTATTCTCTAAAGTGTCATTGGGACAACAAAGTAGGGGAAATTTTTTTTAATCCCAAATTAAATTTGAGTGATTATTTTTAGAGCATTACCACGTAATTGACTTCAACAGATTATTGTAATAATTTTTTCTTGGAGCATATGTTTCTAGTTCAAATTGTTACTTTTCCTCCTTCTTCCATTACGTAGGAAAATTAGACCTTTCTTTTTCAATTTATTTTCTTTCCTTTGAATTTTCAAAATATAAGTCCTAAGAAAATTACAATTTTTATAAGAATTTTACTGTAGTTAATTTGGGTTATTTTGTAAACTGATGGAATACTATTTTCAAATTAAACAATTTACTTTGGTATCTGTTGCATTACATAAAATATATCAGAATTATATGAAGGATCTTGAAATAAAAGTTCACTTTGTGACAGAAATAAAAAAAAAATTGATACATGTTTTCCTCGATAAGTAAAGCAGTTAAAATGAGTAATAAAATAAAGTAAAATATATTTTTTATTATACTAACTATTTATTAAACTACAACTATTTCCTTTATTATACTATGAAAGTTATGAAATCTGTAGTTACCACAATTCCAATTAATGGCTCGTAAATTTATACTTGATAAAAGTTTGAACACCTTTCTTTTATTGATTTTTATTGTTTCTTTTTTAAGGAAATGAGAATTATCTTATAAAGTAAAATGTGTAGAGAAAGTTTGAAATGGTAAAAAGGCCGAAATTTAGAATCATACTAAAATACTTTGATTTCAAGGAAATGAATTTAAATTGTAGAATTATTTCCAATGTTCAGAGTTAAATGTAATACGTTGTAAGGAATGATTAACATATTATAAGACAAGTGAGAGAAAATATCTGTTAAATATTTTGTCCCCTGTAAAAACTATTCTTATTAAATAAACAATTTTCTTGTGTTGCATTTTAGCATAAAATTATATTTATTCTCTTAAATTTTCTTTTTTTTTATCTAAGCTGCAAGTAATTATGTTAAACATTTTGTAAATAATTGATTATTAAAGACTGTTAAATTTTAATTGAATAAAATTTAATCTAAAAGCAAACGAACATGAAATCGGAAAATTTAAAATACAGTTCAAATCCAAAATATAAATATTATTTCAATCTTGAAATTCAGAATTGTCGGCAAAAATTCTATTTATAAATAAAAATACCATTTACATATATATATTGTATCATCAGTTCTACCATAAGGATAGAAAGAATAAAATAATCTCGATATAACCCTTTTTTTCAAATTTATATTAAGATTTTAGATTTTGGTTTTAGCATATTCTGACAATATACAAACGAAATATCTTAAAACATAGTTAAGGTATGCAATACCATACACGACTTTTATGGAATACTTCTTTCTCTCTCTCTCAAAACTGTGAATAATTCACTTGAAATATATCATGAGTGTTATGATAATAGTTGTAACAATTTAAATCGCAAACAGTGATTTTTAGTGTCATTGTTACAGAAAGAAATATTGAAATAATTTTTTTCATGAAAAATATAATGGAACATTTATTTGAAATATAACGTATTGTATTAATTTCTTGTAAAAAGACGACATTTTATTCTGTGAGAGGCCAAACTATATCATGAACAATTTTATACATTTCGCTATAATAAATATTCTAAATAAATTCATTTATTCTGTTGTAAGCAATTATAAATCATGAAAATAATTGCGACTGGGTAAAAATAATAGAAAAGCTTGTACTGTCAAAGTGTGTTTTTATTTATTTTGTTTTTACCAGATTAAATACGTAAAATCTCAGATTTCATACAGGGGAAACCCCCACCCAAAAAAGGGGGGAAAAAAGGGGGAAAAAAACCCCAAGGGGTTTTAAAAAATTTTTTGGAAAAGGGGGGGGGCCCCGGGAAAAAAAAAAAAGGGCATTTTTGGGGGGGCCCCAAAACCCCAAAAAATTTTTAAAAAAATTTTTTTAAAAATTTTCCGAAACCCCAAAAAAAAAAATTTTTTGGGGGGGGCAAAAAAACTTTTAAAATTTTTGGGGGTTTTAAATTTTTTAAAAAAAACCCCCCAACCCCCGGGGGGAAAAATTTTTTTTTTTTTGTTGGGGCCAAGGGGGGGGTTTTTTTGTTAAAAAAGGGGGGGAATTAAAAGGAAAACCCCTTTTTTTCCCTTTTTACCAGCAAAACGGGAACTAAAAATCCCCCCCCCCCCGGGCCAAAAAAAAACCCCCCCCCGGGGCAAAAGGGGGGGGGGGAAAAACCCCCCTTTTTTTAAAAAAACCCCCTTTTTTAACTTTTTCCCCCCAAAAGGGAAAAAATTTAAAAATTTTTTTTTAAAAAGGTTTCCTTTTAAAAAGGTTTTTTTTAAAAAAAAAGGTTTTTTTTTATTAAAACCCCCCCTTTTCCTTAAATTTTTTTGAAGGGGGTTTTTTTTTTTTTCCCAATTTCCCCCCTTTTTTTTGGGGGCCCCTTGGGAAAAGGGGGGGGGGGTTTTCCCCCCCCGGGGGGCCCCCCCCCTTTTTTTTTTTGCCCCCCGGCCTTTTTAAAAATTTTTCCCCTTTTTTGGGCCCCCGGCCTTAAAAAATTTAAAAAAATTTTTTGGGGTTTTTTTTTGTTGGTTTTAAACATTGGGTTTTTTAAAAAAAAAAAAATTTTTTCCCCCCCTTTTTTTTCCCCCCCAAAAAAAAGGGGAAAAAATTTCCCCTTTTTTAAAAATTTTTTTTTTTTGGCCCCCCTTTTTTTTTTGGAAACCCCAAAAGGAAACCCGGGGGGGCCAAATTTTTTTTAAAAAAAAAAAAAAATTTTAAATTTTTTTAAAATTAAAAAAAAATTTTTTTTCTTTTTAAAAAAATTCCCTTTTTAAAAAACCCCTTTTAAAAAAATTTTTTTTAAAAATTTTAAAAAAAAAAAAATTTAAAAAAATTTTTTTTAAAAAAAATTTAAAAAAAAAGGGTTTTTTTTTTAAAAAATTTTAAAAAAAATTTTTTTTAAAAAAAAGAAATTTTTGATTTTAATTTAAAAAATTCAAATTGTGTGTTCTGTCCTACGATAGCGTGCCACTTCACATATTCACTATACTATAAAGAGGTGAACTGAACTTGGCGTAATTTTGACCTTCACCCCCCGGACATCAATTAATTTCATTTTTTATCTGGGCCCATCAGAACACTTGGTGAGACGATGTGGCTACAGGGATAATCTGTGGCACGGATCCCTCCCTTCAGTGACCCCAAACCGGATTTTTTAACATTATTGAAACCCTTATCCTTCGATATCTGTTACTAAGACCCCAGCGCAACTTCGACAAGTTTCGCCAATCATTTTACGTTGTATTTAACGTTGAGCTGTGATACATTGTTGGTTTTTGTAAACATGATTTACATCTAGTAAATATATTTCTAACCTCTTACTGCCCCTTTCTCATTCCAGTCAACAACAGGCACTGCAAATAACTTCGACTAACGTGATTTACGAACCCATGTTTTATGGTGATTTTGTCCCTTTGCCCTACTCCCCCCTTTTGAAATTGTCGGGATTTTGGCAACACCTTTAAGGTATACCAACACGTTCAGTTTTTAACAAAATAACATATTTAGTATTATAAATGCTTTTAGAACCAATAGCATAAATACTACTATTTAGCTAACAATATTTAAACAATTGCCTTAATTTTCAAAAATTACAATTATAAAGTGAAATTTTTGCAAATTTTTCAAAAACTTTAAAGCTTTTTAGAAAAAAAATTAATAAACATATATTAGTAAACGTATTACTAAAACAAAATAATGATTTATCTTAGAAAATTCCCAAATTTTAATGTTTATTAAAATTTGAAATTTTAACGCTGATTTAGAAACATTTGAGAAATGGCATTCTTGATACCTTTTTTTTTAAATTAAACCCCTAAATCAAAAATTCACATAAAAAGACATGTTTTGAAATTTTCTGAAAATAACATAAAATCAGGTTCAAAATGTTTTATAGAAATACATTGTAAATTTTTGGGGTTACCCAGATTCCAGATAGATTTTGAGCAATTTAAATGCCCATTTTCTGGTAGAATCAAAACCCACTCGGTTTTCTAACTTTATAAATTTGATTGTAATTGCTCTGTTTGCGTAAAACAAAACAAAGTATGTTTCGTAAAGCCAAAAAAGTTTCTATGAATTAAATATATATATATATATATATCTGTCTTGACAGAGTTTGGTCATTTTCAACGTGTTGGGATACTGTAAATATTATACAAACATATTGATCCGACATGCAAGATATATATGTGATAAATACAATTTAAATTTAAATATTCGGATTTAAACTGATAAAAATTTCAAAAATCATAAGAATTATATAAATATGATTATGTTTAATTAATTGGATAAATTATCTCTCTCCCAAAATCAGAATAAAAAAACTCAGATATATTTTTTCATAAAATTCCACATCTCAGAAACATCTGTCGCATCATCGTACATGTGAGTTTTTAAAAGCAAGAAATAAGTGCCTCATTTTATTTTATATTCTTACGGTCAATTAATGAGGAAAATACATGATTCTTTTTACGTGCTTTACTTAGAAAAAAGTATTTTCTAATTTGATTAAAATTATTTTTGTCTCGTTTCTTTGTTTCTTTTTAGAAGCTCATTAAGGATCTTTTATTAGTTTTCTCAAGAATATAATCACAAGAAGTGACAATTGAACAGAGGGTAATTTAATTATCATTAATTGTGTGTATATTTTTTTAAAAAGAGATACGTACTTACCATGATAATCTAATTCAAAAATAAAGTATGACAGAAACAAGAAAAATGAGTTTAAAATTGTTTACACATGTAATTGAATTGCTCCTTCTTGATAATTGATTTTCCCTGTGTATCTTTAAAAACCTTTATTAATTTGATTTTTAAATGGAAAATATAGTATTGGTAAATTGTTAAGTGTGCATTGATCACAATCACTATTTCTTTTCTGAAAGGTTAAATTAAGAATGTTTAATAATTTTAGAAGTTTTTCAATTATAATTTAGTATCGTTTAGTTGATATTCCTCTTTGAACGAATCATGTAGATTAATAGTTTATATTATTCTTATTGCATGTAGACGGAAAACAGAATAATTGCAAGCATTCAAAGAAAACTATTTTTTTTTCTTTAATAAAGATAAAAATCACGTAAATAATTGAATTAATTCAAACATAATTATGTATTAAGGAAATTATTTTCGTTACGTTTGCAATTTTTTGCATATAAATATTTTCTTATTTTTAATCTCATCCAGTGTGACACCAAGTGACCAAATTATTATGACCCTATGACCATCATCAGAGATCAACTATAACTTTACGTAGTTGCCACTAGAGATCGAAACACCTATTAATATGGAATGCAGGAAAAGTGGGGCAACAATTGCACTGTATTTCTTGTGAAAAAAAGGAGGGGGAGGGGCGGGATTTAGCAGTATTTGAACGTAGAATGTTTGCAGGTGCTTGAAGTGTCGGATCCAATACCAGCAAAACGGTTGCACTTCGAAACGATCGAGATCAGCAATTATTAATGTTTACAATGAGTGGATTCCGAAGCAGAAAACCATTTCTCAACGTCAGACTTGTGTTGCAACAGGCTACTGAAAGTTCTCTCAGAAGGGAGAATTACGAAAGTTGTTCAGTACAACAGAAAAGCAACCGTACTTCAAATTGTGGGGAATTTTAATCAGGAAGCAACTTTAAACGTTTCTAAGCGAACTGTTAACCGAACAGTACAATGTATAGACCAGGGGTACTCAACCTTTTTTTCTGCTGGGCCGCATATATATATATCAGTTATTTCACACAGGCTGCAAACATATGTCAGTTATTTCACGCGGGCCGCGACATGAGGACAATTGGGGAAGGGGGCGGGACAGAAATGCTTCGATACCAAGATATCATTGGAAATTTAAAATGTGAAAACTGATCAAAATATTATAACTTCTGTTTTTATATATATATATATTTTTTACTTTTGTCATTTCACTAAAATAGAAGCATTTAAGAAACACAATTTCTGCATCAGTAAACGGTTTCAAAGGATTATCAATAATACAACATACTACATAGGATGTCTTTGTTACTGCTGTGATATTACCACTGATAAAACACTTTGTTGCTGTTGCAAAAATTATTCAAGAAAGCCTATTGATCACCTCTTGAAAGAGATCTTCTAGGAAACGTGTCATTGAATGAATCCTATGTATTGTTATTTTTTAAATACAGCACTTTCGTGACAAATCAAACAATTACTGATCCATGTTTGTTTTTCACTACAAAATAGTCAACATCCAAATCGTCTAGAAACGATTTATTTTCTTCCAATATTTTTCGCTTGCAAGATATAAAAGGTAGTTAAAAATTATTCCCACCCATAAAATGGTCGCTACTCCACTGTTGTCTGTTATCACTAACCATACCCATTCAAAATAGAAAAGTGGCCGTGGTAGCCGAGTGGTATAGGTATGCCTTGTCACGAGTTCGAGACCAATACCACTAAAGACCCGCTGTGTAGGGAAGCGATGCACGTTAAATCTGTCAAGAGCTGAAACGTCCTGCCGTTGGTGTGGTGTGGTAGTTAGGAGAGGGGGGTGCCAGCTCAGGTGTCGTCCACGTCATTTGACCATGGTTCAAAATTACGTGGTCCGTCGCCAAAAGCCCTCGTGTAGCTGAACAGTGCGACGTTAATATTCAATCAATCAATCAAAATAGAAAATGAATATCAATTCATACCCGTACGACTACGACAGCAAAAAGCAAAACTGATATGTTTGATTTCTTGACAGAGAATTTCTCACCAATTTTTTAATAAAATGTTCTTAAAAGAATAAATTTCTCAGATCAAAGAGCCATGCCTGGGACACTCAAAAAAGCTCGGTGGACCGTATGCGGCCCACGGGCCGCAGGTTGAGTATCGCTGGTATAGACTATGATAGCCGATGACCTGTTCTAAGGCTTATATTGTTTTCCTTGAACAAGAGCAGGCATCTCCAATTTGCAATGGAGCACAAAGAATTGGACAGCTAAAAGAATCACGTGGACGAATGAATTAAGTTTTCAATCATACCATGTAAATGATAAGGTGCGAATATGGAA
The DNA here is from genome assembly GCA_019973955.1 of Trichonephila inaurata madagascariensis. Lineage (NCBI taxonomy): Eukaryota > Metazoa > Arthropoda > Arachnida > Araneae > Nephilidae > Trichonephila > Trichonephila inaurata. The sequence goes on along the minus strand of BMAV01010528.1, from coordinate 41,581 downwards.
AAAACATAATGAAAGTACGAGCCAATCTGTATTGTTCCTACTCTCCAAGCTGGTGGAGGTAATATTATGGTTCGGGAATGTTTTCTTGGCATTGGATGGGTCCTTTGATTCGTGTAAAAGAAAATATGGGTATTTGAGCGAGTACACATCATTTTATATTAATAAAGTATCCTTCCAGAGATGAATACATTTAGCAAGACAAGACTCCCTGTTATACAGCTGGAAAGAGCAAGACAGAAACTTTACCTTCCTCATTGGGCCGGCACAATCACCAGATTTCAATCCAATTGAGAATCTGTGGGAGGAGATCAAACGGGGTACCTGAAAGCTGGATTCAGTACTATCCAATCTGAAGGCATTAGAAAGTTCATGTTATCAGATATGATCTCTAATTCCTCCTATTTCCTACCAATAGCTCGTAGAATTCATTCCAAGAATATTCTACTTAATATTAAGAGCAAAATGGGGTCCAGTATTGTATTGAAAGGGTGTTCATATTAATCTGGCCACTAAGTGTATATACATTAATATGTGTTAGTGTAAATATATGAAAACATACAACAGAAAGAAAGAAAAAATATCAATCATAAAATATACAGCAATACGAAATGAAAGGTTTAACCATTTTTCCTGTTAATTTGGAAAAAAAATTTAATATTAATGAAGTTTATCTTTAAATTAAATCAACTTCAAAGGGAAAAAAATCCTACCACATATAAAACAAAGAATCGCAAATTTTTTAGAATTTCATTTACCACATATTAAAATAAGAATGAAGAAAATTATTTAGGGAGGGCATTAATCTTAAAAGGAATATTTCAAAATATACTTCTTTAACAGTTTTACTAACATACTATCTGGTTGTAAAAATAACAACGCAAAATAATCCAAACCAAGTAATTTGAGCTAAATTTATAAATCGAAGCAAAACTGCCTAAGAATTCAATTACTTTTATTATTCAATAAGATTTGCATTTCATTAAATATAAATGTTGTATGAAGATAAATTCCCGATAAATTTTTTATTAAAAGGGTAAGATATAATTGCGTGAAGCACATAAAAATGTAATTAAAATTAAACATTCACAAGGAAAATGTAACAATGAATTTGTTCAATATATTGAGAAAATTAAATCACGAAATTTAACTTTATTTCTTGTTTTTTTTTTTTCATTAAGTTGTGTGTCTTTTAAAAATAAGAACTAGAAATAGCTATTGTAGCTGCTTAGAGATTTTTTCTTTTTCTTAAAAATGTATTTAAAATGTTTTGTAAACATTCTTATAAAAATGGAGGGGGGGGGAATCAATAATATGGCTGTACAATATATTGAATCAAAATTAAAATTTTGGGCTTATAAAACTTACATAAGAGTTTAGGTGAATAAATGTTTAAAAATAAGCTAGTCACTTAATGGGATAAAAAAAAAAGACAAACTTAATCAGAAAAGTTAAATGAAAGGCAAACAGAATAGAAATTTAGGAATAACTGCTTCTTGTTCAAATTACACATGATATTTTGAAGGTTGCGGATTTGCATTTTTAATATTGGAGAGAATAACTTTTGGAAAAATTAATTTTGTTTAAATTATTGTCAGTGCTCACACTACTTATTTTTAGTAAACATTTAAATGCTTGTGGTAAATATTTTATCTTTTGTTTTTCATCCGTTTAATTTAAGCTGTATCCAATAAATCTTATAATACCAGAGAAAAATTATTCTGTCTTGTGTAAGTCTATCATTTTTGAAGTTTATAATTCATTATAGTTGTTTAGAGTTGTTACAAAAAATTTAATTTGAGAGATCATTTTCAAAATTGTGGATCGTATATAAAACTCTTATTTTTCTTACAACAATTCATTCTAAAGTCTTGATAGATTTTTACTATTAATAAATTATTTAATACATTGTTACCTAAAATTACTTATGCAAAACAAATATTGGGTAGAGTAATTTTAAATTATGTCAGAATGTAATCTTTAAATTCATATACTATTTCCCTTCTCATATACTCAAACAATGAATATAGGCTGTTCAATAAGTGATAAGACTAATTTTACTGCCTCGGAACCACTCATCAGAATGTTAATTTCTGTGGCATAAGTAAAGTTTGTTGTCTGTATTAACAAAAGCTACCAATAGATGGCGTGTACAAACTCATGTTCTTGAGTATCACGTGATGGAACTGAAGTTTGTTTGCGGGCGCCTACGAGACGTGGCCAGTTGCAGAAATGGAAGCAAAAATCAGCATCGGAGACCTTTTATACGGTTAAAGACTGGTACAAGAAAGCGACAATATCTTAAAACGCTTCATTACAGCAGACGAAACTTGGTTGTATCACTATGATCCAACCATAATACAACAAAGTAGTGAATCGAAACATCCATCTTCACTTACACACAAAAAAGCAAAAAAATGTTAAATCGTTTCGTAAAGTTATGACCATAATTTTTTGTTGATTATGAAGGAATTCATAATAGTCGAACCTCTACTACCGTAAATGGCTCGTACGACGCAAATGTCCTACGAAACGGTACAGCACGTTAAAAGGAAACGTCCATTGATTCAAAATGGCTTCCTATTGCACCAAGACAATGCCATACCACATATTTATTGTTCGGATGTTTTGCAGCAGAACAACGTAAAGATCTTACCACATCCTTCATACAGTCCTGATCTCACTCCATGTGGTTTCTGGCGGTTTCTGCAAATTAAGAAACCAATGCGAGGCAAACGCTTGCAGGCAACAAAGCATGTGTAAACGCTGCGGAGGCAGTTTTGAAAAAGATCTCACAAAGCGGACTTTTACATGTTTTTAAGAAGTGGATACAAAGTTGGGATAAGTGTATTACGGACCACGGAATTTATTTTGAAAAATACCATGTAAATGAAGAAAATTAAAGATATGTTTTTTTTTTTTTTTAAACAATTTTAGTCTTATTACTTATTGAACAGCCCTCGTAATATGTTCCGTGTAAACTTATGCGAAAAAATTAAAACCATCAACGTTATGTATATATATATATATACACCACTGCTGGCCACCGTAAATGCAACACCAAGAAAGACAAAAGATAGCATAACAAAATTTATTTTGTAAATAACATGTTCACCAAGTATCAAATGATTAAATTTATAGACTTCTGTGAAGTGTGGTTCCTGCCAGAATCAGTAGCCAGAGTAGCCGCCATTGTTGGAGATCACCACTGCCACTCGCCTCAGCATTTATTCAAAGAGACTTTGGATGTGTTTTTGGGGTACAGCAGACCAAGCAGTTTCCACACGTTGCCAAAGTTGATCTGATGTGGCAGCTGGGGGTATAATCTGGGTCAATCGTTGAGCAACCATGTACCATGTTTTCTACCGGCGAAAGATCCGGAGAACGAGCCGGTCAGGGAAGCAATTCAATCTGGTGATTGACGAAGAACCTTTGGACAATGCATGTCACGTGTGGTCGCGCATTATCCTGTTGAAATATGGCAGTGGCCAAGCCCTGAAGGTAAAGAAGGACAACTGGCTCCAACATCTCGGAGATATAGCACTAGCTGTTTAAAATACCGGCAATGCGTACTAGATGAATGCGCGAGTGAAATCCCATACCGGCCTCATACCATAATAACCGGTGCAGGACCAGTGTGGCGGTGCATAACGCAGCTGTTCAGCATCCTCTCTTCTCGGTGTCTCCAGACTCAAATCCGACCATCGTGGTGTTGCAGACAGATGCGTGACTCGTCAGTAAAGACAACTTCATTCCATTCTGCCACCCACATCCTTCTTTCATTGCACCATTGGTGGCGGAGACCTCTGTGGTTCTGCGTCAATGGTAGATCAAGAAATGGACGTCTTGTGGACAGACCACTCTGCTGTAAACGGCGGCGAATGGTACGCGCAGACACTGAATGATGCGTTACCGACTCAATGTGCTGTGCTATGGTTCGTGATGTGACTGAACGATCTCTTACTGCCATGCGCACAACTTGCCTTTCCTCACGTGAAGTGGTGCACTGAGGTGGATGTGGTCGACCACGTCGGTCCGTCGTACCCTCCTGCATCCAACAGTCACATATCCGCATTACAGTTGTTTGGTTTCGTCCAACACGACTACTGATTTTCCTGAAAGATAATCCACAATCTCGCTAGGCCACTATCCTTCCTCTGTCGAACTCGGATACTTTATCAAAAGCTGATCGCTGTTTTTTACGAGTCATAACTGATCGTTTTTTGAAAAACCACAAGAAAAACACAATTGCCGAACTTGAAATCGTCGAAATATCCAAGCCTTAAACAGCGCTTTAAGGTGACGCTACAGGCGCGCGTGATGTGTGCCTGTGCTGAATTTCTAATCATTTGCATATCTCACCTCCGCTAATGCATGTTATAAATTTCATGTTATTTGCATGCTTTCTTAAGGGTGTTGCATTTACGGTGTCCAGCAGTGTGTATATATATATATATATATATATACAAGGGTTGGGGCATAAGCCGTAGTAACTATTTTTTTTTCTTTTATATATGTGAATGAATTACAAACGTATATGTGTCGTGTGGAAGTTCTGCAGGCATAGTGTGTAAACAAAAGAATAGATGCCTCTGTAAAAGCTGGTAGTAGCACAGCGACGGCTGTGAAATCAGACATTTGGTGAGTGTCGTATGATGGAAGTAACCCGTGTTGAGCAGCGTTCTTACATCAAAATAGCTGTTCTCTGAAGGAAAAATGTGATGCCCTATGAAATAATGCCTTACCATACCGTACAGTAGCACGGTGGGTCTACTGTGTACTGCATTATCATTCTTTTGCACCATGAAGACCATATTGTCCTGTATATACTACCGTAATAAATTAGTGTGTTACGATATTTCAGTGCTATTCATTGTCCACACATGTAGTTAACACCTTGTCCTTTCGTCTGTATATGTCACATTTTCCAACCAGACTGGTATCCTCAAGAAATAAAACCAGTTGCCATGGCTTTTGCTCCAGCCCTCGTATATATCCATGTTTTTTTAAGAATTAAGTTGTAAGCCAAAGAAATTGAAAAGTGAATTCAAATTTTAATGTAGCGCAAAACAATGTATTTTGTATGCCAAATATCCGGTATGTTTTTTGTTTTTTTTTGTTCCTACTACAAAATGCAACCCTATACACTACTCAGTTTCCGTTGCAAAATTATTGTGTGTTGCTCAACAAAAGCGTTTTGCAAATTTTGCTGCCTCATTCAGTTTCGAGTAGAACAATTGTTTGAGCCTAAAATATGCCAAGAAAGGCAGATTACGAAGCAATTATCGGGATATTAGTAAACAAATGCACACACACACACATCCTTCCATCTTTGATGACACCGCAATGACTCTTGCTCATTAGCTGAAACCGTTATTCCAGGAGACATGTCGTACGTCGATTGGGAAGGGACAGAGTAGCATGGAGGACATTTTTCGTGTCATTTGTCTAACTAATGTTAAGGGCAGCAAACACCCTCTTCTAATTATTAACCTTCTTTATTTTCTTTCTTAAATGCTTGTGCCGTTTAACAATTAAAGATGTCTCAAAAGGTAAACCGTACCTCCTTATATTACCTGTGTGCATAATATATATATAGTATGTATATGTCATAGGGAAATGATTAAATTAAGCATTTCATCAAATCCCTGAGAGAGATGATCAATTCACTCCAGATGTTAAGACAAGATCTCTGTAAGGTGATTTCTCTTAGTAAAGTAAGTGATTTGATATCAAATCCCTAACTTGTTTCTGTGAAATGATAAAATAATATTGTCAAGAGTTTCAAAGTGTTCATTTAGCAAATATGGTGCATTTTTAACAGTAGAGTAATTAATACACCAATAATCATTGGATTACAAATTTTTTTATTCGAAATTAATTAACAAAATAATTAGATAATAAAGCTGATATTTTATTTTAAAAAAGGATATTTGTAGTAGAATTTCAAACATTTTTTTATAAAATTATACATTAATGTAGTACTTCAAAAATATCCTGCTTTATTTGTAACACTTTTTTACTGTTATTATTTCCCATTTTAGAATTTTTATTTATAAAGATGGCGTGGTCGAATTCAATAATTTGTTTGTTTACATTTTTCAATTTAAGTTTCTAATTTTCAGGCATACAATATCAATCGAAAGATAATAATGCAAAGAGTATAACTAAATAAAACTGAAAAATGATATATCGGTCATTTTGTTTTCGGGCGTCACGTCAGAAAATAGTTATGCAAAAAAGCAGAGGAAAACATTTACGTTTTCAATCAAGTATTTGTTTGGATTGCCATTAATTTGTTGTTTTGTAGCAGTTTTAAGCCTAATTATTAGGGAAAAAAATCGTTTCAAATATGAAATCAGGTATTTTTATAAATGCATTATCTTCTCCTTAAATTTAGACACATGATGGAGTGTAATATTTCTTGGTGGTTAACACAGCCTTTTCTGATCCATAATTTATGAGCAATTTCTTCAAATTGTTTTATTATTATTTTATACTTATTCTCATGCATCATCATCATATCTGGCAAGATGTAGGCCAGTACCTTACTTTGAAGATTAATCCATAATGATTTCTTGTTTACTTTTGTGATCCAATTTTCCTCGTTTATGATCCAAAAATCTGATTCCACTGAGTCTGGTATTCCACGTTTGAATTCCAGCGATAGGGAAAATATGTAAAAAAGTATACTTTTAATAGTGTAACGGGTCTATCCTCAAACTATCCATCAATCCACGCGAGGCAAAATTATTCTTTTTAATTGCTGTTGGAAACGTGCCTCGAAGAAGAAAACTTGATTTATTCAAATGAGTTGTTCTATTTAAGCGTTAGCATTTAGGTATGTGATGTTAGTCGACAGCTAGTCGTTGGATGGTTGATACTTGATAATTCGAGACTAAAAGTGAGTAAAATTGCGATATAGATTTATGACCGGAGGTAATATAGTTAAGAAAATTATTCACAGTGAATTCCAGCATAGAAGTCAAGAATGCTCCAAGAGTAGGTGGAGTAAACTATATTTATATGTTAGTAGCCTTAAGCCGTACGATTGCTCATCTAATTATTTACTAAGTGCATTTCCTACTTTAGTTGTGTTGATAGATAAATTTGAGTTTGAAACTTGTAATGGCTTATCTTTGCTAGAACCCCCAAACACCAACAACCTCTAGTAGGTTGTTACAATAGTACGTTAAATTTTCCGTTAATTTTTTTTTTTTTTTTTTTTTTTTTTTGCTTAGATAAAAGTATTTAAGTACAAAATGTGTTTTGAGAGTCTACGAAAATTAATTTGACAAAAGAAAAATTATCCTTGGGAAAAGTGGTGCCTTTATATTCGCTAAGATTACATGAAACATACTAATTTAATTGATTGTTGAAAAGTAATTTAGACGGAATAAAATGGTTCCTTTTTTCGGTGTAAAAAATATTTACTTTATTCTAATTTGTTTCACTTATATATACTTTGTCTCTTACATAAATAAAATGCAACTGCAGCAAACGATACAAATTGATACAGTAATTGTCATGGCAATACTAATATGTCTAAATTTTTTTACCATACATAACATTAAGAAATGGAATTCTTGTCAATAAATATTTATGGAAATGAATAACTTTTTTTAAAGTTTTGTATTAAAAAAGAACAGTAAGATAAAATATACTTTCCCAAAGTTATATTTCTTTTTGAGCATAATTTTTATTCTCCAAGAGGTTTCTTATTCGAAGATGACAAAGATATTTTTTTCCCTTTGAACTACAGAAAAATAAATTCATTCCTATCTCAATATTAGAAGTTTATATGTATTTGATTGACTTTATTTCTAGATTACATTTCCAATGGCCCATTTTGATCTCATAATATACCAATTTACAATAAGCATTTCGATTTGGTTAAAACTGGCTCAGAATTGCTTTTCCAATTAAGATCGGAAGAAAATTGTTAACTAGTAACAATCGATGTAGTTTCACATTTCACTTCGAGAAAATTGCTTCCGCGAAACTTCCTTGTTTCGAAACAGGAAATGAAACACTACATTAGAATACTATTAGCTCGATTACCACCAAGTAATTTACTTCTATGTTCTAAGCTGAATAATATTCAGGTACAAGAACTTCGCTTTCAATAGATAGAATTCGTGTTATTAATTACAAACACGTTAGCTACATTGCAAATGAATCTGTATAGGTAGGTTGGATTATTTTATGCTCTTATCAGAAGTGATACATTTTACATACTTAAATTATTTTGTTTAATTTACCTAGAGGTAAACTAGTATTAACACTTGTATCTAACAAATAAAAGTTTTATTCTAACAAATTAGCAACTTGACTCTTCTGAATTATTCATCAATCAAAATCCAATTTAAGATTCTGCATTCGGAACAAAACAGAAACTGAAGATTATTTCCCTTTAAACTTGATGTGAAATTGAAAAGAACAAACTTAAAATGTTTTTTCAGCTTCTCCGGTTTAATTAAAAATTATTCAGTGAAATGCCACAGTAATAATTGCATATCATATGCATTTATGTACTTAAAGAAAGTACATTATAACATTTCAACCAATTAGATTGAGCGTGTAATAGTTATCTGTAACTTAATTTTCTGACATAAAGTATGATTAAAAGCGCTAAAAAAAAATGTGTGTGTGTGTGTTTTTATTTTTTTCTTTTTGCATAAAGTTTAAATAAGCAAAAGATAATCTAGATAAAATCTAATAAAAGAAAAAACTCATTCCTTAATCAGTCAGAAATAAATATATAAAAGGAAAGCCTATAAAATTGTGTTTCTAAAAATCATATATTCATTTAATAATGTTACACAACTTACTTTCGGCTATTAGCTTTCAGTATGTAATTCCATAAAATAATTTCAAAATTAATAATTTTATAAAATTAAAAATAGCTTAATTATTATATAAAAATGTATGAACTTTGTAAGCCTAGAAAAGTTTAACATATGTCAGACCTTCTACATTGAGGATTGTAATTTTAACGACAGCAAATACTATCATACATTAATCCTCTCGCAGAGTAGTTATATTACCAAAGTAGGCTCAAAAATTCCGAATTGTTTTATTACGTATTTTAAATCTACATATTAAGTTTATATTGTAGAATTAAAATATATATGTACAAATTTTTTTTGTAAAAGATCGATTTACAATTATTGATTTAGTACTGAACTCCAAACAAATTTTGCTTTTCAATTTCCTCGAGAAAATTTGATTATTTTAATAAAAAAATTAATAGCAAAACTTAATTTGCAAATTTATCAAAGTTCGATTCTTTATAATAAAAACTAATTCCAAGTAACCGAGATCTAATTAACGAATTCAAAATTCAAGCTATAATTTTAGACAGGACAGGACGAGAAGCATGTGGTCATTCATAGTCTTGCTGAAACTTTCTCCTATACGAAAGCCTCAGAGATAGGATAGAGGCAAAGCTGTAACACATTCGAAATGAAATCGCTGTTATTTAAAAATTATTAATACGATGATGTGATCCAAATGGGTATAATTTTTGGAAGAGAATTAATTGCAATTGACATGGGACTAGAGTAAATCATGAGCGAAACTATAACTACGAAGGTCTCTATATTCTATCTGATAGCCGTAGTATAATTCAACAGCTCAAAACCTGTGCCCACATAGGAAATAAAATCAGTTTATCTATCCTACAAAATGGTAAGATTATCTCAGACCATCACAAACTACATTTTCATTCGATTCCATCCCACGTTAATATGGGTGTCGTCCACTTTACTTGACCATGGTTCAAAATTACGTGGTCCGTCACCAAAAGCCCTCGTGTAGCTGAACAGTACGACGTTAATATTCAATCACTTACCCACGTCAATATGTACGGAAATGAGTTTTCTGACACTCTTGAAAAGGAAGGACTAGAGCATCCTTCCTATTCAGAGCTTACATATTCAAAATTATTTTGTAGGCAAAAGGCCCAAAGTAAAGAAAAATGGTTAGAACCTCCGTTTGATAAATGATATAATGGCAAAAAAAGGGCTTTCTTTATCTGTTCCTTGTGACAGACATTCAAACACTTATCTGTCCCGACTTCCCAGTGGGTATTTAAGAAGTCTCACTTTTTCTGGAGGCAATAAGAGCTTTCCTATTTGCCCCAAATACCTGCTACAACAGGCTTCACCTCAACACATCTTGGACTGAACGGGGAAGATATCCATGATAGTCCCTTTCAAGTATCGGACTACATTAAAGTCAAATGTTTCACGGATCAGGTCTTACTTTATCTGACCAACGGAAGATTATTAACAGCAACAAATGTTAATCCAAATGCACCCCCATATCATGGCTATAGGTGATGGGTTAACATGACGATGTCGAGTGCAAATTGTCAATATGCGTTCTTCCCGGTAATGACGTACATAGACGAGGCTACCATGATACAGCACCAGTATTCTTTTGAAAAGAGGATGTGACGTCTTACCTGCGTCCAGGAGCGTTGTTAATCACATGAAAGGAATCATACCTGTCTGTGATGCAGCGCCAAGAGTCGAATATAGGGCCGGCGTGCTAACAATCTATGGTGCTGTAAACATCGTCATAACTGTCTGGGACATTTGACGGCCTTAAAACAACTCCAATTAACGATTCAAGATTCGTGGTTTAATTGTATCATCCCATAAAGTGACTCGGATAATATGTTGGCTGTTAGTTATGAGAGGTGTTAAGACACTACTTAGTATATTGTAGAACCCTCCTGATGTCATCGATTCGATATCTTGGTGGAAGTGATGGAATCTCGACCAATGCGAGTAACAACTGTACTGTGTGGGTTGCGAAACACCATAAATTCGGTAGGCTGCAATTCTATCTCACTCAATGTCGAACACGAGCTCGTATGCATATTTCCCCTTACACGAGGCATAAAAATAACTTTCTATACCACTTAAAAAACCCTTTTAAATGCAATTTTTGTATAAGAATCTTGCTGTGCAATCTCTTCTTTTCTACACAATGTAAATGGGGCCACCACCACCTGTTTTTCAGGAATGTTTCAGTAAACTAATTATTTGAATATCATTGTATATTCTATTTTTTAATATGGAGCATGCCATCTTCCTTGTGTAAAATTTTAATGACTAATAGTAAACAATACAATCACATAGCTATTGTTCGCTCTTTAACCCTGTATCTACCGGCGATACTTATAAGTACCACTCGCTTTAAAATTACATAGAATAACCATTTTTACGAATACTCTGAGGATACTAAGCAGGAATATTTTTTTTTAATTTACTCTTCCACGATATATGGCAGCACGGGTACTATGATGAGTATTTTAGAGAGGAAGGCGAATAGTTTTACAGCAGAAATTTCGTTTTCGGCCGACGGCGTTTTCAGTGGATAGCAAAGATCGTCATTTTTATTCCGAAAAAATAGTTAGTGTCAAAAGGTAATGTCTTATTTTTTTATATGTTAATGAAGACTTTAGAAAACGATTTGACTATTTATTTTATGTAAACATTGTATATAATTAATTTTTTCAGTTGATTATCTTTAATTAATTATTATACCATGATTTTCAATGCAATGTTTCAAAAAAAAATATTGCTTGAAAAAAACTGCAGTAAATCATAAAACGGTAGATAAAGGATTTATACTACCAAATGTATTTAAAACACGAACGTTTTAAGTAGTGACAACCAAACTTAATACAATTTATTTCAATTGGCTTATAAAAGAAAATAACATTTAGTCAATACATTTTAAATACCATTAAGGCAGAATGCTTCTAATATATTGTATTTGGAATACTACTTATTTTAGAAGTTTTCTTTGAGCCAGAAATATTGATTGGATGTAGCTCAAAAATTTAAAACCATGTACATTAAAAGTGTAATACTAAATCAATAAAAAAATTATAAGCTAAAGAAATGGATGAATTTTTCGAAGAATCAGTGAATATTTATTCTATACAAATGTTCCCTAGATAAAGATAATAACATTGTTAAAAAATATTGGTAATTTTGTAGTGTTGGTTAAAAATAGTTTCTAGGTAGGAGAGTCTTCAAATAAATTTTCAATTTTGTTTCAACTTCACTTTCAAAAGTTATTTGGCTAAGGTTTTGAAACACATTTTTAAATATGAATTTCTATAACGTTATTTTTTCATAGTTGCTGTTAATTTGTAATAATTCCTTTGAATTAAAAATTATCGTAATGTTTTTTAAGCATAGTACAATATTAAAATAATATCATATAGTAATGATTGTATTTTCATGCAAAAATATTTCGACAGCGAAATATACCTTTTGAAATCAAAATAAGAAAAGGAAATATGGCGTTCAAAAAATTGCGTCTCATAAATCTATATTTTCTTAAAAAGTATTGAAGATAATCTTTATGAATTATATTACTACGCAAAAGTACTAAATCACTACGCTATTAATATTACTATGCAAAACTGGCATCCATTTATCGATTTTTATCAAACTACTTAATGGATATAAGGAAATAATTGGTGTGGTATGAGTTCTCGAATGTTCTTCAGGAAAATTTAATACATTTTTGTTCTTTCAGTACATACTGTATTTGTGGAATAAAATTCGAATTTACTTCCAATATAATTCAAATCAATATCTTGAGATTTTCATGCCTGATTATAAGGACTATTTACTTATAACGGTGAAAACGGGCATTTTAGTTTCTGTTATATTACGAAATTTTTCAATACATGCATTAAAATGTTTTTTTAGATGCGAGTTAAGCATCCTATATTTTCTGCTGTGATTTGAGCATCTCTGTAGGTCAGGTTAGTACTTAATTAATTATAGCATATAAATTCAACGAAAAAGAAATATGAAAATTTACTGAAATCATAAAGGAACAATGCGGATAAATAATTAATAATAATAATAAAACTCTACAAAAATCTTTTTCTTTTCCTTGCAATTACTGAATGGTTATTTTTCTGAAGATGATTAGGTACCAGTAACTATTCCTCCTGTATTATTTTAAACGTTTTTTTTTTTTTTTTTTTTTTTTTTTTTTTTGGCAGGGAGATTTGTATTTATGCCTGGACTATTGTAATTCACTTAATATTTCAAAATACATATTCAGGAAAAATTTATTGCCATTTAATTACTTACAGGATTTTTATTTGGAGGCTTTCAAAAAAATCATTAAGATTTAATCGCTTAATCTTCTAGTTTGTTAAAGGGTTTTTACTTGGTGGTTTTTAAAAAAACAAAGAGTCATTAAGATAATTTAAATTTAACGATGGGATGTCTTAACTTCTACGCCATCCCATAGAAATAGGCTATAAAATTCGCTGTAATATAGGAAAAAAATCAAAGGTATTGATACTGACAACTTAACCCTAATCCAGCGATACTTAACCTGCGGCCCACCGAGCCTTTTTAAGTGGTCCGGTCATGACCTATTGCTCTGAAAAATTCATTTGTATAAGAACATTGTATTAAAAATTTGGTGGGAAATTCTTTGAGAAGAAATCAAAAACATCAAATTTGCTTTTTGCTGTCGGTGTCGTACGTATACGAATTGATATGCTTTTTCTATTTGGAACGGTTACGGTTAATGATAACAGACAACAGTGGAGTAGCAACAACTTTTATGGGTGGAACTAATTTTTAACTATCTTTCATATCTTGCAAGCGAAAAATATCCAAAGAAAATAGATAGCTTCAAGACGATTGGGAGGAGGACTGTTTTGTCGTGAAAAATAAACATGGATCAGTAATTGTTTGATTTGCCACGAAAATACTCTATTTAAAAAATACCAATAAACAGGAATCCTACAATAACACTTTTCCTCGAACATCTCTTTCAAGAGGTGATAAATAGGCTTTCTTGAATAATCTTTGCAACAGCAACAAAGTGTCTTGTCAGTGGTAATATCACAGCGGTAACAAAGGCATCCTTCGAAGTTTTCATATTATTAGTAATCATGTAAAACCGTTTACTGATGCAGAAATTGTGAAGGAATGTTTCTTAAATGCTTCTAATTTATTGTAAGAGACAAAAATTTAAAAAATAACAATTGAAAAAAAAAGCAAAACAGGAGTCATGATCTTTTGATCAATTTTCCACATTTTAAATTTCCAATGTTATGTTGGTCTTAAGGTATCCGACTACCCTAAAATCATGACTTTTTCAAATATTGACAAATTTTTCTTATGATTCTATTTTATGGGTCATGTTATTATCTTAAGGCGATATGGTACCCTAAAAATCATCAAACTATCGATTTTTTTTATTGGCTTATATGATGCTTTTAATCCTTCTTAATGTGTCTGCAAAATTTCAGAGTTGTATCTATATTTTTTATTCAGTTATTTATCCATTTTTACTGCATGACAGTAGACCAAACAAAGCTGCCACGCCCACTTTTCAGATCGTCTGCTAGAAAAGAGCCTGATAAATAAGGAACTAATTTTTTTTTTACTCCACGCTGATTAGTGTTTAAACTAAAATGAAATAATTGTTTTGTTTTGATTATATGAGAGTTATTCTACTTCGTTTTCTTTGAAGTTCTGTTCCTACAAATTTAACTATATTTTTGTACTCTGTGTTCTGAAGAGTAAGAAAAGTTGCTTTACGACAAGGAATTTGGTGATTTCTCCAAAAGGTTAACATGCCTAGGCCTAAAAAACGTGCTAAATCTGCCACAACAAAAGCTTTGAAGAGGTGGTTTTCAGATGCTAAGACAAGTTCAGAAGTTTCTCAAAACACTAACTTGAGGTGTGCAAAACTTGAAGAAGAATGCAATACTTTTTCTCGTTTGGATGAAAAATATACTGGTATATCCAGATCTCCAACATACGTCATTATTGATAAAAATGCATTAACAAATCTTTTTAAAAATACTCTATGTAATACTTGCAAAAATGCTTCTTTGCGAGTAAATTTTGGAAGAGCCTAT
>BMAV01010528.1:11152-21690 GCA_019973955.1 Trichonephila inaurata madagascariensis | reverse complement strand
TTTTTTTTTTTTTGAGCATTAGAGTAAATTTTATAAGATATATGAAACATTTTTCATAGCATGTGCAGAAAACATTTATAAAAAGCAAACATTTAGGGGGGTTTTGTTCAACAATTATAAAATAAAAAAATAGTGTGTAAACTAAAAAATTAAAAATTAAATTAAAATTCTTCCATTTTCACATTCTGTTAAGTATCATGCTTATTTATATGCAATAAAAAATGTACTTTAAAAAAAACATTTTGGGCAAAACAATTGTCCGCTTAAGGGGTTAAAACATTCCAGTATGACAAAAGACAATAGTTAGAATGATGTAGTTCTTTACAATTACAAACCGTTCCGTGCCAAAGATATTTAAAGCAGTATTTATTTCTTAAGTTTAAGTAACGAAAAAGACTTATTTTCACAATATGAATAATTCAAACATAATTATATGTAAATTATTCAAATGAAGAGTAAGGTTCTGACTAAGAGAGACATCAGCAAAGCTTTAAAGATATGAATAACTTTAATGACTGACTTATGCACATTTAACAAAATTTCTACATTTAGAGGAGATCTTGCCAAAATTTCACATTTAAAGAGGTATAAGCATGAGTTTGTGTCACGTAAATCTTATTTTAAATCTGGAATGGGAAGATTTATTTAATGGTAAAATATACTACAGGTTGTAAAACAAATCTGCTTTTCAGCTATTTTGATAGAGAAAATTCAATCATTACAACTGATTATTTTTGTACAGCATGTGTTGAGCTTAATTAAATTTACTGCACATTATTATATTTATTTTTTATATCATTTCTAAACATAAAAAACCATTAGGAGCAATCCAGATGTTACATTTATGCCTCATTCTGCATTAATATATGAAATTTAGCTATTAAAGACTTTTATTAAAAGATATTCTTAAAATTAAAAAATATGAAAGAACATATTAAAATTATTTCTTGAAATCATACTTTTTACCTGAATGTCGCATAATTTATTTAGTGTGAATAAATATTTTATATCATTTTTACTAAGATATTGCAAAGAAATATTAAGTTTTACACAACAAATTGTGAGTTTAAACATAGCTTTATTATTATGAATGATTCAGCCACTGAAGAGATTTTTTAAACTTTTTATATGCTAAAAAATACAAATTATAAATATTCTTGTTTTATTTAAGAAATTTTTCGAAAGATGTATAATGACTCATTAGCATCGCTTTTATTCTCAATCATTCATAAATAAAAAATTCTCTTGTTAAAAAAGTGAACCTCATCAAAAATAATTACTTAAAAACCATTTGGAAATTGACTCCAATTCTGAATGCAATCAAACTAAAAGTAACATTTTACTATCCTAATATAAGTTATTTATCATTCACACACACACACACAATCTGTAACAACATGAGTAACACTATTGTTACTTTTTATAATCGTAATGTTTTTGAAATATAGTACAATATTAAAATAATATCATATAGTAACTATTGTATTTGCATGCAAAAATATTTTGACAGTGAAATATACCTTTTGAAATCAAAAAGTAATCATAAATGCAATCCTGAGAATAGGATTATTCTTTACTTCGAATTTTTATAAGTTATTTTCGAGGTTAGCTGAGATATTATGCCACCTGGCTCTAAAAATTACAGTTCTGTTTCTATGTTACCATAGAAAGTTAGAGTGTTTGTTGAGCACTCAAAAAATGGTTTTGAGAGAATGACATATGGGACAAATTGAATTACTTTTCAAAAATATTCATGTAATCTGGTTAAAATGTCCAGTTTTAAGTTACATTTTTTATATCTATATTCCATTAGAAGCTTTTTGAATGATACAATTAGAATACATGCAGTTTTCATTATTCTACATTCAAAAGTAGATTCTGAACATTGTGTTTTTAAAATACGCAATAATAATTATATTTATGGTCAATTATTAAGAATTAAAGAATGATTAAATTTTTTATAATTTAAAAATGGATATTTTAAAATTTTGTTTATATTTTATCATAATATTATTTAAGTCGTCCCTTTCTCAAGTTTGCTCTTAATTTAATTGATTAAGCTGTTCTTTCCAGTTCCTGGAAGAAACAGTTCTATTGATACTGTTTCCTTCGGAATTCGGATTCCATTTCCTAAAGCTACGTAATCAAATATACAAAGATCGGAAGTGAATTACATTTTCTAATTTAGTAATGGAAGTTTGAATGCAGTCGAGATTGGAAATTAATACTAAGAACTTAAGAGATTCATTACACATCCCTCTTAAATTAATTAAATTCAATTCAAAACGAAACGAATCAGATTTAAAGTACTTTTAACTGTATGAGTTTCTTCCTGATATCTAATATTTTTCTCCGAATTCTGTATCCTTGAGACCGAGATAAAATTTCGCTATACATATATCAAGATATTAACTTAGTCAAGTATATAAATACATTAAGTTCTACATATTACAATAGTCAAAATGTTGTTTTTTTTTTGTTTCAATTAATAGCATTATTGAGAGGAATATTCAAGAAATTCAATTTGTTAATATTTCTTCAGTTACAAAAATGCATTTATGCATAAAATGTACAAAAGGTGTACAAAATGTACATTATGTACAAAAATGCTACAAAAGTAGCTTATTAATGCTTGAATATTTCCTGTGACTAGATTTTTAAATAATTTATATTGTCAGAAAGAGCAGTACCTGCGCTATATAAAATAATTGAACACTTATTTCTGGGTAAATTCAAATTTTTGCATAGCGAGCCCTCCCTTTAACTGTCAAGTTATTTTGATGATATGGGTATACAAATTGTCAAATTTTTTTTTACCAAAGAACTTCTAACCTCTAACCTTTGAAGTCTTCAGTAAAGTGCTGCCACCTATTGAATTGAGCGCACATTAACTTTTCCCGAGAATCAGTCGGGTTTGACAAAGAGATGAAGCCGAAATAAACGTCTCCCGATATATATTCGGGTAAAACAATACGATGAACTCAAAAAGAATTACCCCGAGTAATACTCGGGAGTGACATTTTCGAACACCAGTGCTGTGCCCGAGATCATCTCGGGCATGACAGTTAAAAGGTTAATTTAAATAGTACATTAGCTAGCAAATTTTATAATTTTCAAGAAAATTTCCTATTCATTTCCTAACTATTGGAACTAACTATTCAACTAACTATTATTCCTATTTTCAATAAATTCTCCGTATATTTTTCATACTAATTATGTTTCAGAATTATTTTGAAACCTTCTATATGCATGTATTTGGAATTATATTGAAAATACTAGGTTATTCGTAATTCCCTCTGGAGTTTCGAAGCACTATTGGAAAAAAACTAAGAGAAATACAGCAAGAAACAAAAACTAAAAAAGAACATTTAAAAGAATACAAAAGCAATGTAAATTTTATTTACATACCCAAGAGGTGTTCTTTGAGTGAAACTTTGGTTACACGACATGCATCAATGCAACAGTCCAACTCCTGCCTCACTTTAGTCAACATGGCACTATCAACGTTATCAGAGCAGCTCCTGTTAACCTTTCATACAGTTTTGATTCATCACGTGGCAAAGAGGATATGAAAACTTGGTCTTATGTCATTGCTTCTCAAACTTTCAATATTTGCTACCCAATATTCAATCGTAATTTTCATCACCACCCAACTCTCCTTACAGTAATAATGTATTGAATTCAATAATACTATACTTTGATGCTAAAGCTACAATACGACTTTAACCTATTAAGTGCCACGGCTTTATATAAACGTCTCTCTCAACCAAAACGTTAATTGCCCCCGACCTATACATACGTCTGTACGAAGTACGATTTTTTCTGTGCACTGCAATCCGTAAAATTATTCCGAAGGCTTTGGAATACAATAAAAGGACCTTGACAGTGCTCGCGAAGGATTTACTTATTTATGCCTTTTCTCCCCTCCCTAACCCCTCACATGCGCGTGCCTACGTGGAAATTGGTGGGGCAGTTAATTTTAATCGGCAGTTACGGGATTAATTATAAACCGAACAAATTACTAAGATGTGTTAACTTCTGTGTACAAATTTATACATGACAAGCCATGAGGTCGAAAGCAATTATTAAGCTTGTCCTTAAGTTAGCATTGCAAAATAAATTATAAAATACATTGTGATGTACTGATACATTTTTAAGTATATTATATCAGTGCAAATGTGTATTATATTTTTTATTATGTCAGAATATATTGTGTGTATTAAATTTCAGGAAATTAATACTTTTTTTAAATAATCTTTGGTTTTCGACTTTTCAAAATGCTCGTGCCCGTCTCATAGAGTTATAACCTAGGGGGCACCCCACTTTTTAAGAAACGTTGCCTTATGTAAAAGACCAAGTTTTCGAATAATACAGATGATATGGAAAGGATAATATTTGCAATCAATATCTTTGATAGTTCCATATTGAGTGGAATGTGACAGGAAGTGGACTACCACATTTATGTATGCTGTGTAACAAGATATTTTTGACGTAAAACACCTATAAGGTTCGTAAATAAAACTTGAATTGTTTCTGTAGGCTTTTTAATGTTTTCCCCTGCTGTATTTGTCTTAGTTTTTCACTTTAGTGCTTCGAAACCCCAAAGAGAAGTATGAATAACCCGGTATATATTTATTAACATGCTTAATTCGCATTATCATTATTCCTCCTTAGCTTTCATGAAAATTCAATTATTTTGAATGCATTTTTCTTACAATGAATGAATATAAGTGGAAGTTTGAAACAAAATCCAAATTTCATTATTCTAATTTTAAAAGAATGAAACAATTTTACTCCGATTAAGTTCTTTCTATGAACATGTTTTTAATTCTCAGTAGGGAGTAAAGGAGCAGCAGTAGCCAATTATTCCCGGAATTGAACTCGTTACCTGTAGTTCGTGAGTTCAAGTCCCAGTGTGACTGAAGATCTACAGTGTGTTATTGTTGTTTCTAATCCCGTTGGATCACGAAAGCCTACACCAAGTCCATTTGTCCTTTCCGCGTAATAGTATCACACACCAGATCTTGATATTCATACAACTGTCGCAGGGAAATGCCCCAGCAGTCCAGAAGATAAACAGGAGAAGCAGGGAGAGAGCAGGGACGGTTAAAGAAAGACATTACCTCTGCACAAAAGTCATACTACGCAGGTGACCGCTTCTAAAGTGCGCCATGGAACTCCTGAAATGTATAGATAGGCAAGGACTCTTAGCTGCGTACCAGTAGTGAGCAGGAGGGTTTTACCAAGTAAAATTCATTTTAGTTCTTTAGAAGAATGAATTTCCGAATGGTTTAAGACAGTGGAACTGGGGTTAGAGAGATCACAACCCGTACCAGCCAGCTCATCAACTGTTTCGTTCCCAAACACACCCACATGTGATGGTATCCACTGGAGACAACTTGTTTCCTCTGACCAAGGCTAGCTAATTTGGATAAAATATCTATACCAGTACTGTCCATAATTTTTGGCCAATTCTTCAAATATTGGATGGAGTTTGTTCTGTCTGTCAGGGTCCAGATACTTTCCTTATAAGAGTTGAGAGCATGATCGAAAGCACCACTAATAACAATGAATTTCGATCTAAAGAAGGAACAATGGTCAGGATTCCTGATGCTTATTTTAACATCATTCCTAGGAGTGTTACTAAAAATATCACTCCCTGCTCTACACGGATCCGAACGACTACCATCTGTGTAAATAATCAAGGCTTGATCGGGTATGACATTTATTACTTCAAGTGCCAGTTGTCTGAGTAATCCCGGATCTGCAGTGTACATGGGCTGATGCTCGTTAAATCTGTTAAAGTTTGAAGTCCTCACGTTGGCAGATTGTGAAAGTTCAGATAGTGGAGTGCAATCTCAGGTGTTTCCTTTGACACTTGACCGAGATTCGAACTACGAGTTCCGTTACTAATAGTCCTCTCATCGCTTTAGAGTGTAATGTAGATAAAAATGCAAACGGAAGAATAAATAACGATACTTACGCATTATTGCAGCTTATGTTCAAGATATCTCGCGAAGTTGCAACCCCAATTTCGCAAGTGCTTTGAATTGGAATTGGCAATCATAGGCTTCGTTTCATATAATGTTGTCAATAGGTTGCGATAATACGAAAGTACCTAAATAACTTATTTATTTTTCCCTTCTTTTATTTTTGCATGTATCTTTTATGCTTTATTTTGTAGGTTGTATGTAAATTTTTATAACGTAATAAAAGAAATGAATTATACTCAAATTTTTTAACTTCCACTGTATGATTAAAGTAAATTTCACAGCACAGGAATACAAATAGGCTGTCTGTGTGTTAACATGGTTTCACTTAAATTCAAATAGAATTCCCTCAAACATAATTCGCAGGGCAATGAATATTGTCATCATGGTGATAGAATTTTAATGGATTTCGAACTTTCTTGTTTTCACATAACAAAGAAAAGTACTGTACTAAATAAGAATACCTGTTTAAGAGGAATTATAATTAGCAATAAATAATACAATATTCCAGAATAACTCTAAAATAGAAACGAAACGTTTGCAAAAATAGTGTTCGTTTCTATTATCTTATTTAATCTGGTTAAAATTTCGAAACTGGAAATGGCTTTGTTCAGCTGAAAAGACTCGGTTCAAGTGAATAATTAAACAATTTTAAAACTTCGCTGAAGTCGAAATTCAGTAGTGCCGGATGGAGTATATTCCACCATTTGATGTCTTTAAAAATATTTTTTCGCGCGGATTTGCTTTTTTATTAGATACCCATAATTTCATGGGGTTTTTCTTTTGCTGAGAAGTTAAGGCTTGAAGCCCAAGTGGACTCCTTCCAAAAGCATTTAACTATTTCACAAGTGATTAATGTTTAACAATTTATGTCAGATAATATCATGAAATTATTCACATGATTATTTAAAACCAATCACGACTAAGAGAATTTAAACATTATGCAATTATAGGGTGCATTACCTTCGAAAAATTACCATCCTCGTTAGAATAAACGGTGATCATTAATGTTTGATAGATATATAGTTAATAAAAAAATTAAACATACCTATTCTCAACAAATGATAAACTTTATTGTAACAAAAGATCCCAGCAATGTTATATAATCCAATTCCACAATTTTGTCGAAAAGTTTTTATCTTATACACAAATGTTTACTTGAAAGCCTTTAGTTTTCTGAGAACTGCATTAGACATAAATCTTACCATCGTTCATTAGTACCAGTTAAAATCGTAATGCAAGTTGCATTTTTTAAATAAATATATTTAAAAGCGAAACATAGATACCTTCACAAATGTTTTGATAGTATAGATCAGGGGTCTGCAACATTTTAGCTGTGGCGTGACAAACCAATCTACCAATATGATTGAGCTTGCCACACATTAGGACATTTTTTCAAACAAATCGATTCCCGTCATAATGTATGCAGAATTACAGAAAAAAGTTCAATAATTTAGATTTATAGTTTTATTATCTATTCATTTTTCATCATTGTGGAAGATATTTCTTAACAAAAAAATAAACAGCATAAGACAACTATTTCTTCAACAAAAATAGAAAATTTAAAATTGTACATAGATTTTTTATGCATTTGTAAATATATTTATTAAAATAACAAATACACAACATAAAATACAAGTATTTTCCTTCATTACAGTTAAATAAAAAGAGAAGTAAAAAAAAAAATTTTAATGCGAACTTAGTGAATACACCACTCTACTTTCTTATCGCAAAATAGGGGTATAATTTATCACTTTCAATATGACACGATTCTGAGCTCTCAGTTGTTAAACAATATCTTTACAGAATCGAAATATTTGTCATATGATGAAAGATTTTTTTACTTTGATATGTAGAACCAAAAGCGAAAAGCATAGCACACACTCAATTTTCTCTCTTCTAACAATTAAATCTCCCCAGCAATAACATTCAGTAATTTACAAAATAGCTGCAAATATATCTTAAGAGTTATGTTTCAGAACCTTTCATAATTCCGTAAGGGTCCATAATTCTGAAGATGTCTGTCAAATAATGTCCATTATAAATTTATCAATTTCCATCCACTCAAATATTGATAAATTTGTAGAGTAGTGCAAAGGGCCACTGATAATTGTTCCACGTGCTACATGTGACATGCGTGCCATGGGTTAGAGACCCTTGGTACAGACACTAGTCGATCTTTTATTTTCCATGTACCATCATTTAGAAATATTGCAATATTTCCTGATGAAGTATTGATGTGTATTTCATTAATTCCATTAGCTATTTCACACATAAATAGTGTTGATCCGGTAAAGAAATAGCTAGTCACGATCACATTTACGCTCGTGATAAAACATTACATTTTCAATATTTTCTGCAGACACACTCGATATAACCTTGATTCCAAGGAATATCCATACAACATATATATTAGTTCTTCAATATCCAATGAAGATTGAATTCTAAGAATCCAAAAATGTTTTAAGCGCTAATTGCTTAAGCTATCATCCTGCATATAAACACAAATTATACATCTTTTATCCTCACATATTCACGAATTAGATGTTTAAGAAGACTAGGGATGTGAAAAGCGAAAACGGATTTCGTAATATAACCATTTCCTGTATTTGCATTATTCTAAACCATATTTATTATGAGCAGATATAACCCAGAAGGATTTTATTATCTAAGACCTTTATTATGTTACAAAACAGCTATTCAATCCTTAATAAAGTGCTTCTCAAACTTTCAATATTTGCGGTCCAATATTCAATCATAATTTTCATTGCGCCCCCTTCCATACAATAACAATGTATTGAATTCAATAATACTATACTGTGATGGAGAGCTACAATACGACATTAGCCTCCTAAATAACACCGGCGTACAAAAACGTCTTCCTCAGCCAAAGCGTTAATTTTCCCGGACGTATATATGCGTCTTTCTGAAGTATGATCTTTTCTGTGCAGCGCTATTTATAAAATTATTCCGAAGGATTTAAAATGCATTAAAACAACCTTGACAGCGTTTGCGAAGGATTTCCTTACTTCAGAGGATTTGTTTATTTATTCTTTTTCTCTCCTCTTCCAATACATCACATACGAACACCTACGTTGCAAATCGTGGCATTGGGGAGAAAATCTTTACTTTTAATCGGCAGGTAAGTGTTAATTTTGGTGTATAATTCTATATATGGCAAGTCCATGGGGTCACTGGTAATTATTAAACTTGTTCTTAACTTAGTATTGTTAAATTAATTATCAAAGACATTGCACAATACTGATACTTTTATAAGGGTATATATCAATATAAATGAATATTGTACTTTTTATTATGTCAGAATGTATTTTGTTTGTTTACTTTAAGCAAATTAATAATTCTTTTGAGTAATATTTTGTTTTCGAATTTTCAATATGATCGCTCCCCCTTGTAGAGTTATTACGGCCCCCTAGGAGGGCGTGCCCCACAGTTTGAGAAACACTGCCATAATACATTGTATAACAAAAACAATCAGTATTAAATTTTCAAAACAGAAATTTTGGAACTAAGCAAAATACATTCGAACTGCATCGAAAATGTAGAAATTCTAACAACTGTTTCTTTTTCACAAATGAAACGCCAAGAATTTATTTCAAATTTCAAAATAAAGATATGAACAAATATTTCCTTCTAAAATTCATTTGTAGGAAAATTTTACTTTTGTTAAAATATTTTCACATTTTTAACAATTTCAAATCTTGGAAAATTCCAATCTATTTCTTGCTGTTTTTTTTTAAAACGGTTGTGTTTTATTGTTATTTGTTGTAAGAGATTCTTATTATTAAGAAATATATTATATATCACTTCCCAAGGAGTAGAAACTTTTGATATAACTTTCTGCATATATTAATGCAAAGACAATTGAGTAATAAAATAACAAGAATTCAGATAAATTTTGTTAGATACTTAATAGTACTATTTCACACAGCGAATTACACTGCTACCCACCGTAAATGCAACACCCTGAAGGAATCATGCAAATAACATGAAATTTACAACATGTATTAGCAGAGGTGAGATATGTAAATGATAATAATTTCAGAGCAGACACATATCACGTCCGCCTGTGGCGCCACCTCAAAGCGCTATTTAAGACTTGGAGATTTCGAAGATTTTAAATTCCGCAATTGTGTTTTTCTTGTGGTTTTTTCAAAAAACAATCAGTTATGTGTCGTAGAAAACCGCGATCAGCTTTTGATCAAGTATACAAGTTTGACAGAGGAAGGATTGTGGTCTACCGAGATTGTGGATTATCTTTCCGGGAAATCGGTAGTCGTGTTGGACGAAACCAAACAACTGTAATGCGGATATGTGACCGTTGGATGCAGGAGGGTACGACGGACCGATGTGGTCGATCGCATCCACCTCAGTGCACCACTTCACGTGAGGACAGGCAAATTGTGCGCATGGCAGTGACGGATCGCTCAGTCACATCACGAACCATAGCACAGCACATTGAGTCTGTAACGCATCATTCAGTGTCTGCGCGTACCATTCGACGCCGTTTACAGCAGAGTGGTCTGTCCG
>BMAV01010527.1:264171-285549 GCA_019973955.1 Trichonephila inaurata madagascariensis | reverse complement strand
TATTGTTAGTGTGCCGCCAAATTTTGAAATTGTTAAAAGTGTACCCCGCAATAATAAAGAAAAAAAAAAGTTGAGAATCACTGATCTTGAGGAATATTTCGTTTTTTTACTTTTTCGAATGCATTTTATTCCATGCAATTAAAAGCAATAATCCAGAATTAGGGAACCAAAATAAACTTCATTGGAATTAACACTGAGGTCAGGAGTTCGTGGTGGTTTATCGACGAATATTTACTATTAATAAATATTGAAATGTCTGATAAAACTGACGAATTGGTTCAAACCATTATCAAATATAAAGGTGTATAATTTTTACCAAGGTTATTAGAAGAAATAATAATTTTCATGTATCTGTCGACATTCCAATTAAAGCTATAAAATCCGTAATAAATGTTGCCAATAAAGAACAATATATATAATACCGCGAATTTTAATTGTAAGATCAGAGCCATAATTTTTATCGTTATTCATCTCTCTCACTGCTTATTACATGTTAAATAATTTTCGCCATTAATATGTACCGAATACGTTTATTGTATCAAAAAAAAGCGAATGAGTATTTATCAACGTCGCATTTTGAGAATTAAAGACAGAAAAATCTTCAACTATTTAGTTAAATATTTTCTTATGACCCCCTTCATGTCGATAATCGATTTTTTTAGTGATTCTTGGAAATAAATTCATTTTTAAATTTGTTGTACTTTTCACCGATAGATGGTGCTTGTTTCTAACAGAAGAAACGGAAGGTAGAAATACGTGAAATACTGTGTTCACTTCATATATTTAAAGAATAACATTAAATATATTACTTTTTCCGAATTTCTTTAATTTTCAAAATTTACGATAAAAATAATCCGAAATACTTCTCGGTGCTTTAAAGGAGAGCATTCTTAAGGAATTTTTTTTTTGACGATCAGTAAAAAGATAGAGCTTTTAAGTTTTTTGTTATTTATTTATATGCGTTTTTAGAGTATGTATATAAATGTTTAGCCAAAAATATCCAATAGAACGCGAGTTATAGCGCTCTGAACACACCTGCCTCGAAAAAATGGACGTTCACTTCCTACACGATATCGGCTGATAGGCTTATCTGAAATTTAAAAAAAAATAACGATGTTTTAATCTATAAGCTTAAATGCACCAAATGAACTACACTCGATTGAAAATATCAAAAATTGGATTTTTGGTAGACTTCTGAAGAAAAAGTTTCGAATTTCATGAGATATAAAAATTTCATGGGATTTCTGTTTTTGTTATAAAAAACAGAAATATTGAATTTTGGAATGATCGCAGTTCACTTGGTGCGTATACATGTGCTGAGTCTACCCTATAACAGGGGCGGCTCTAGGACCGGACAAACCGGACCCCGATCCGGGGCGGCATTTGGATCAAATTTGGAAAATATTTTTTTATATTACAAAAAATTTGATATAATTTCTGAAATATTATTGGATGTGAATTTGGTATTTCATTTAAACTATTTTATTTCCTTATTTTGTACTCTGTTTAATGTCCGTTTTGTTTTGCTTTGAAACTTGAAGTGTTCAAGGCAGAATTGCATGTAAAATCATGAAATTTGATATGCTTACACATTTTTCACTAGTAAATTTCTCCCCATCCTGGAGTGGGGTCACAAGAGACATTCCTTTCCCACACACGATGTCCGATGTTGCTAGCTTTTCTAAAGAGGACAAGGTTAATAAGAGTTTTTAGTAGATAGAGAGTCACAGGAGATGTTTTATTTTAGTCTTGAATGTAGTTAATATAAGTTAAAATAAAAATGCTTGTAATCCCTACCATCAGTAGATTCTTTTTCGAAGAAATTGACCTGCTGGAAATGGGCGATTTCTTCTCTTAAATTTTACTCACTTGAAAAGGTAACAGGGGCGTATCAATGATATGGGGACCCCAAGTTTCAGGGTCCTCAAAATGTGTAAGCAAAACATTATAAAATGTAAAGCTCCCCCTCCTCTCACACACAAAAAAAAGTCGTCATGAAATTTGGATACAGGACCCTTTTAGGACTAGCTGGACCAGTGAATTATAACGGGTAATTATGTTTATAATTTTGAATTATTTTTTATTCTTAGGACAATATATATATATATTCATTTTAATTTTTTGCTTTAGAGAGAGGAGCGGCATTTTCCATTTTTGTCCGGGGCGGCAAAACTGCTAGAGCTGGCCCTGCCTATAAATTTAAAGTCATTCGGTCAAACCGTTCTTGAGATATGATGGTGGAAAGTATGAAAAATACAGTTTTGAGAAAAACGCGTTTTAAAGTTTCAAGTCCGATTAAAACAATGAAACTCTTAACTTAGCGCTATGAACAGCTGCTCTTCTAACACCTGCTTCTTAATGACGACTTCGAATTTTAAAAAATCACTTTACCGCCGTATTCTAGACATGTTGAGGAAGCAATTTATGAAAGAAAAAAAAATTGATTTTTTGAAACCATCACATGGGTTGATTGATTGATTGAATATTAACGTCGCACTGTTCAGCCACACGAGGGCTTTTGGCGACGGACCACGTAATTTTGAACCTTGGTCAAGTGACGTGGACGACACCTGAGCTGGCACCCCCCTCTCCTAACTCCCACACCACACCAACGGGAGGACGTTTCAGCTCTCGACAGATTTAACGTGCATCGCTGCCCTACACGGCGGGTCTTTAGTGGTACTGGGCTCGAACTCGTGACAAGGCAAGCCACGATCCGATACCTATACCACTCGGCTACCGCAGCCGCACCATCACATGGGTGAACCCCCTTAAAATGGAAAAAAATTTTAAGTAAATACTTTATAACTACATTTTAGTAATCTTCCCAAGTAAAATCGCTCAGTTAAAAAGCCATTGATAAATCTTTATATAGTGTAAATCGGTGGTCCTCAAACCCCGGATCAAATGGTACCGGGCCGGCCAAGAAACATTAAATTATCTGTTTTATTTACTGAGGTAGAAGTACTCGTATTTCTCCCGGTCAGTACGACTTTCCACGGAAATCACTTTACATTCCATGTTAAATCCCTTTATATTCATTTATTGGGATAACTGTATTTTATTCTGAAGGTATAATTAAATACAATTAAATAAAAATTATTTAATCAAAACAATATACGAGTAAAACAATCAATGTCTCACCCTCAGTGGGCCGCGGTAAAATTATCAAGCGTACACCGGGTCGCGGCAACAAAAAAGTTGGGAAGCACAAGTGTAAATGAAAAAAAAAAGTGTTTTTCCTTTCATAAGGTATATAGATTACATAAAATAAAAATTAATTTCTAAAAATATCTTTATTTATTACTTATTTTAACTTTTCTTTTTAAAAATATTGAAAAAAAAAATTAAAAGAGTCCTACATTTTAATTAGTGGTGAATTCCGAAAAATGTATACAGTAAAATATAAATTCAAATTAATACGTATACAAATGATGCTTCTCAAAAACAAATCTGAAGACTCGTTGTATACAAAAAGTGAGCAGATGCCTAAGAATTTGAAGGATTTCTGTTATAAAAATGCAGAGAAATTTTTAAAAAGTAAAACTAAGATTTATATGGAAATAATTTGACATCAAAATGGGCTTTTGGAGAAACCTTCTTTTCCCTTCTTAATTTTTCATTTTATAGTTGCAGTATTTATGAAAAGATTATCACAGTAAAAAATATGTTCAGGGGAAAAAAATTTAAAACAAGAACCTCATTTTATTTACAGAGGTATTCCAAAAATACCCATTTAAATAAAATGTGAAAATTTGAAATCAACTAATTGATATATTTTTTAACTTCAAATTTTAACAAGCTCAAATGTTAAAAAAGTAATTATTTAATTAACAATGCAAGTTTATTATTAAACATAGAAACAAAAAAAGACCATTTAACCACTCTCTTATGTTCTATTACCGTATTTTCCTGTATATAATCCGCGGATTATGTGTTAAAAATTTTTCAAATTTCGTTGTGCGTATTATTCGCCGCCGCGGATTATCTGAGAAAAAACATTCTCCATCAGAAAAGCTAACATTAAAAGTTTTGAAAAAAAATGCCGTTTATGTTTTATAAAATAAATAATAGATGTCGCTTTCATGACTCGGCTGACGTATTTTAGCCTTAACTTATTTTTTCAAAAACAAATTCGGTTCCTCGGAAGGAAAAAAGTTACTAGTCGCTGGCGCCATTTCCAATTTTCTTTTGACTAGAGCTATTACGTCCTTTGAAAGTTTTCATCATGTTGAAGCGAAAGTGTGTGTAAGTTACACTGCAGACTTCAAGTTAAAAGCTATAGAGAAGGCTACCGAAGTCGGAAAGCTGCAAGGTTTTTCAACGTTGACAAATCGAATATTCGTTTGTGGAGAAAAAATAAGACCGACTTCGAAAATTGTGATCGACGTAAAAGAGCCGATTGTCGTGGAAAACCTCATTGGCCAGAATAAGAGGAAGAAATAAATAAATGCATTTTTTTAAAAGAAAGAGACCATGGGAAAGCAGTCTCGATCTTAATTTTTTTGCTATTAACTTCCTAAATTAAAAAAAAAAAAAAAAAAGAATTTTTCCGCGTGCCACATGTTGTTTAACAACTCAAAACATATAGCTGGCTGTAGCAAAGAATTTTTTTGTTTTATTGAGATTATCGTAAAAAATGTTATACTTATTTATAAAAAGAAGTTTCATTATAAATTTTGTTTTCTGTACAATTTCTTACTTCTATTTTTAATTATATTGTGTATTTTTTTTATCTTATGTGACACTCATTTTCGACAGTTTATATTTTGGATTATTCGCCGTAAAAACTGCCGCGGATTATACGTTTTTTTTTTTTACTCGAAAAAAAGGCTTTGCGGATAATACTCGGATTATATACAGGAAAATACGGTAGTTAATTTTGAAGGAAAATATAACTCTGACAATGTGAACATTGAATCTCTTTGTACATACTTATTATTATTAAATTGAAATTTACAATTGAAAAATTTCCAGAATCAATTTTGGTGATATGAGTTGAACAGACCTTCGAAAATTGGAATAGGCAGGTGATAATGTTCAAAACAAAAATAAAAGTATAAAATATACAGGTGAAAACAGTTACTTTAGTTTCTATTTGTGAGATGTCTAAATAGTGTGTTAATCAGAATTTAAAAAATGCCACCACAAGTAAAACAACAAACACCTTTTATTTACAATGCCAGCACATTTAAGAGCCAATAATAATCACATTCAATAGATGGCTCTATACCATTCAGCAACATTGATATAAAAAAATACATGTGCAAATATCTCTTTCTTTGTATACATGCAGAAAACACGATGTCTAACACAGATCAAAAAATACTTTTCACTAAAATTCTGCACTTTTCTTTTTCTGTTCCTCTTTTTTAATTGCTGAATATTGAATGCAGCATTCAAATTGGTTAAACAACAATATGGAATTGTGCTTTAGAAAGACTTAGAAACAACAACAAAATAACTCGAAAGTCTTTTAAAAATATATATGAATTATATTTTTCTGGGAAAATTAAAATCAAACATCGAGACATTTTTTATTTAAATCCCAATTAAAATATCTTTCTCAAACAATAAAAAACCAATTCATATGCTGCATTCCCGCTCAAAAACTTCTCTTTTACAAATCAATTTAAAGTGTAACAATAAGGTAGAGGCAGGAATTTATTTCATTTAAAGATGAGGCACATTAAATACACTTTTTTAAAATAAACAATTCATTTTAATTATTCAGTTTGCATTTCTTATTCAAGAGCACCATAAACTTTGATAAATTTAATATGAATAATTTATAAATATCTTAGCATATAATAAAAATCTTACTATCTCTTTCCTTATTGTTACCCATCAAATATGTCATTAAAAAAACAGGATTATAAAGGATTTACAAATGTATTAAATAAGTGAACTCATACAAACAGCTTGTAATCTTTTGTACCATTATATGTATTTGAAAATGGATGCCATGTACTTCAAATGAGATGTACAATCTACAATATTATTACTTAATATTTTTATATGAAGAAAAATTCTGTTCAGGCAGAAAATGAGAAAATGGATGGAATATTATAAACTCTGTATGCAAAACAAACAATAAATATTATAATTTTTAAATGATAGATGGAAAAATTTAATAAATAAATCTGTGCTTCTTGTCAAAAATGTCTTGTTTATTTGTTTAAATAATAAAATTCATTAAAATGTAATATGTAGAATTGTGATTTATATTAATTATATAATTATTAATTAAAGTAAATGTTATAAATTTATAATTTTTTTCACACACACATCGATTTTTTTAAAAAAATCCCCCCCCCCCAAAGAAAAGAAAATTAAATACTATTGATTGATAAAACAACATTATTGGAATTATTGTCCAAGAGAATATCTTTTTTTTCGTTACCATGCAAGATTTTATAAAAAAAAAATTAGCATGTCAATGCTGTTTTCAACATTACTTTGTTAATAATTATTTCTTATAATTCAAAAAAAAAAAAAAAAATAGAAATTTATTTATTGTGAAATATTTCTGAATTCTTTTTTCTTTATCTTACAAAATTATACTGCATAAAAAATATGGTTACAAAAAGAAAAAATAAATACAAAAAAAAATCCACTTTGTTAGGTCTCTGAATAAAAATAAATTTTTATTTTGTTTAACAAACAAAGGGAAAAAAATTCTGTACAATTCTAGTAATGATAAAAAGTTTTCAGTTAGTAAAAATATAGTTATAGAAACAGCTGTAACTTAAGACATTTTGCTATAGATAAAAGATATTTTTGTTATATTTTTAGAATTCTATAACTAACAATTCTGTCACATAACTTAAATTGTTTTTGCTGATAAATTAGAATATTAAAAGAGGACAACAGGGGAAAAGTCTTAATATGTATGGTGTATACTAAGAGTTTATGAAATTGTGTGTCAGTAACAAATCCTTCAAAATCCTGTACTTTTTATATACAGATTTGAGAAACAAGGTTCCCACACACTATGTGCTAACAATATCATTAATAAAACATATATATTCAAATATGCTTCTTTATAAGGCATCTTAGACATATTTAACTATGTGCAGTATTTAAAATACTCTATCTCATCAACAACAAAAACTTATAAAGCTTTCACCACATATTTTATTTATCAGAACTGAGTGCTTCAAAAAAGTCACTTTCATAAACAATGCTGGCAAAGACAACATATTTTTAGTCAACAAAATAATTCTGCGATACAGATGCCAACAATCGTAAATGATACATTTAAAAACAATACTATGTGGGATACATTTACAGAGTTAGCAAAGTGAATGAAACAACTATTCTTTTCACTTGTCATTTGACTTAAAGAGGCACAATCGCAATGCAGAAATATTAACATTTATCTCTGTGAAACTGTTCATAAGCATAACAAAGCATATAATAAACTATAAAGAAAAATTCAATATTTTCAACTGTTAAATAAGTTTTTACACTGAAATTAAGTTTTCAACATAATTAAAATTAATGAAAATAAGGAGTTATTTACAACAGACAGTAAATGATTTGTTAAAACTCTATTTTTGCTAAATTAAAGTGTAATTTGCAAAAATTAAAGACTTTTTGTGAAAAGCATGAGTAAAGGAAAATATAAGCAAAGGAAGCAAAAAATGACAAACATAAACTAATCTGACAATCATACACATTCATGCATCCACACAATTACATACTATTTGTAATCAAACAAAACTTTTAAATAAAAAAACTTTGAGTAGTTTCTTATATAATAATTTTAGTAGTTAGCATTACATGAACAGATATTTACTTTAGCTCTTTTAGGATTGGAAAGTTTTGATTTAATTTTCAGCAAATATTTAATAAACATGAAGTGTTAAGAATCTCTTTAATTATTTTTAAAATGTTTTGTTAACATCTTAAATGAAAAAAAAATTACACATTTAATTGATTCCTTAGTGTTTACATTTTTAAGATGCACTAATTCATACTTTTCTTTTTAAAAAAATCTCACTTTAATGAATACGTATAAATGTAAATTACATTTTTATCATGTTACACATGTATATAAGAATACAATACTGGTATATTTATTTTTTTAAGTCTAAAAACCTGAACAACATAATATCAGATATTTGGTAAATCCAACTTATGACTAACTGATTTTACTTCATTTATTTTATATCAAGACATTTAAAATGTGTATAGAAATCTATCAACATAGTTTAAAAGTTTTACATATCGATATACATAAATAAAACTACATTCCATTTTCTGTAATAAGGTATGTAATTTTTAAAAAAATATTAATTAAATATTTCTCTTGGTACAAATCAAAATAATTCGATCTCTTTCATCCATAACTAAAACTGGGCCATCACAGACCAAACTTAACTTTATAGCAAGTACAGATGTTATGTTTAAGAACAGTTTCGAAAACAACTCGTGCAGGAAACTGGACCCTTTGTGCGCATCGCAGCATGCTACCAAGATTTAACAATATTTCCAATTCCATACACGAAAAACAACTGTGAAGAGCACTTTTCATTTCCAATAGAATCCTGATACATTCTGGTCTCTCATTATCATAATATTAAAGAATGCGGTGAGAGAGTTTTAGTGAAAAATCCACATTGTGTGCCCACCATTGAAAAGTGGTCCCTTTTAAATTTTAACTTCAAGCATAAAGAATCTGATTTGTTATGTACAATATACATATATATCATTTTGAAATTATAATTTGTGTTAATACAAGAACAATTATTTCAACAGCCTAATCAATTTCACATTTAAATTTTTAAATTACCTGAAATGTATGCAAATATTGAAAATTATTTACACATATAAATAGTTCTTTCATGGCAGTTCATATTTTGAGTTAAGAAGATGAGAATATTAATGTTAAAAAAATAATTAGTGTATAACAAAATGCCTTACACTGCTAAGTTTACAATAGTAAAGCTGCTTAATCTGCTAAGTATACATACACTTAAGATTATTATTATAAAATGAGTATAAATTAGCTATTTAAAAGAATGTGTCATAGCATTTTAAAAACTAAACTATTTAATATATTTTAAATTCCTATTTTGAAATTACAAACAAACAAAAAATAAATTAGAGATTTAAATGAAATAGAAAAATATAATACATTAATAGCAGACTTTATGTTTCATTTATTATTTTTATTTTTCCAGAATTTTTATGTGTTAATTCATAATCAACAAGAATAACCATTTATTAAAAT
Organism: Trichonephila inaurata madagascariensis; assembly: GCA_019973955.1. Classification (NCBI taxonomy): domain Eukaryota; kingdom Metazoa; phylum Arthropoda; class Arachnida; order Araneae; family Nephilidae; genus Trichonephila; species Trichonephila inaurata. Next base: position 276,311 of record BMAV01010527.1, on the reverse strand, counting down.
AAAATTTTAATTTACTTGCTTCTACTTAGGAATTTAATGCATATAAAAGCAACTAAGATATGTAATAAATTGATTTTTATTTTACAGATACTTTGTGGTACTTATTTCAAAACTCATGTTTATAGAAAAAGCATTAAAAGTAAATCCTAGAGCTAAAATATAAAAACTTTATAATTTATAAGAGTTATTTCATCCATATAAAAATATTGCATTTATGTATTAAAGTTAAATTCTTTTGCATTAACACAGCCATATAAAATTACAGCACATAAAATTTATGCAGAACTTGAGTTGAAATATTAACACCTTATAAAGACATCTGTCATTCTGTATAACCAACATGAAAAATCTTCAAAATAAAATTTTTTATATCATTCTGCCTACAGTATATTATAGCTACAACTTATTAAAGCTAACACATCTTAGCAAAACAAGCATACATTTTTAAAAACATTAAAAAATTTTAAAACAAATAAATGTATAGAGATTAATGAAAAAGATAGAAAAAAAAAAGGCCCGCCCCCCCTAGGGACTTTAATGTAGGGTGCTAAAACTTTTCATAGTAATTTTCTAGACAGGTTGCAAATGAAGTTACTTAGGATACATTCAAGACTTCAGAAATAACTATATCAAATGTTCATATTTTTCTGTTTCTCAATTTTAAATGAGTAAAACATTCTTTTTACTGTGCCGCTAACAATTGAAGAGAGAAACACTTTTAATACACTTAAATTCATTTACACCTAAGAAATAAATAAATTTTAATAGTTTAACAAATTTTCCATTTATAAATATATATTTTTTAAAAAAACAAAAAGTAGAAATTCAGATTTAATAATAACTAGATAATCATTAGATCTCAAGACTTTTTCTCCCTTGTCCCTTTAAAAGAACCATTCTTCAAAAAAAATTCATCCTGAAAAACTATTTCATTCGTACATGCTTAACACTATAAAAATTCTTAAATCTCTTTCTCTCACTTTCAACCGAAATTCCTTTATGAAAATACATTAAAAATTTTGACATCTGTAAAGAACCTTCTAGCATGCAAATCTTCAGTTAGATTATTTTTTTAATAAGAAAAGAAACATTTAATCCTTCTAAAGAAAAAATATATATAAGTTTTTAAAAATAAACAAAAAAATGTTTAATACCTAAACAGAATTTAAATTACTTTTTTAACCCATACTAGAGAGAGAGAGAGAAAAAAAAGAGAAGAGTGAATTTTCAATGAAACAAACCAACACCATTAAGCAGAAATGATACAATGCTACAGTATGCTGAAAATGCACACAAGACAAGAAAAATACATAAGGAATGTATTATCTACAAACATATAAAACTTTCATTTATTCAAATTCATCAAATATCATTAATAAGAATATATCTATTTTCTTTTAAATTTCATATCCAATAAAACTTGATAAAACAAATTGTTATAAAAGTATGATACATGAAATGATCACCAGCATCATAAAGTAAAATTTTGAGTTGCTAAGAAGGATTTGAACTTAAAAAAATTGGATTTCTGACACAGTTGGATAAAATTTGGAACATTTTTTTTAAAAAGTATCCCAAGAGAGGAAAATTTGTCAATGTTTTTTTAATACAAAAAAATGAACATCACTAGTTTTTTTAACACCATTTAACTAAATTTGTACTGCATTTAAAACTGAACACATTACGGACTGTAATGACTAGTCTACAAAACTCAATAGCAGTTGCAATCCAAGACAAATTTTAATTTACCATTAATAAGTTAAGATATTTTTCAAAACATTGACATGAAATACTTATTGTTTTAATAAAAAATTAAACAGGATACATGTATACTTTATGTAATTTAATCATTATTTTCATATGCACAAATTTATATTTTGACATGCAAATTTTTAAAAAAACTAATTTCTCAGAGATTACTTTGATTGTTACGAATTTGATTTTACAACACTAATATATTAATAATCTAGAAGTAAAACTTTGATTCTTTGTGATCACTCAAAATAAGAAATACTTTAAATTAAATGCATTTAAGAAAATAATGTACTATTGATTGTATTCTCTCCAATTTGAAAAAGGGTCAAAGAATATTTTTTATAGTATAAATTTTTACTTAATATGACTTCCTTTACTCCTATTTCCTCATAAACATCACCCATTAAAATATCCATTTCTTCTCATTAAAATATTTTATGTCATAAAACAATTTACTTTTAATTAAAGCATGCATTAAAATCAAACTTAATTTTAATTACTTTTGTTTTTACTGAGAAAGATTTTTATAGCAAAATGACAAAACTTTTTATATATTAAAAAGAAATACAAATTCATAATAAAAATTATTCATATTAAAAAGCTTTTTTTTTAACATTTTTTCATGATTCAGTTATTAAAAACATTTTTGCATTACATTAATATGAATAAACATGAATAAGAAAAACTTTTAAATTAAAAATAATCATAACTCCAACTGTGTCATATGATGTATGCATGAAATAAGAAATAATATGAATTCAATTATTGCTAGCTCCAGTTTTTATGTTCTTAATAAAACATGTTACATTCTGTTATTTCCCTGAGACACTTGAGGTCAACAAAATGCACGCATGAAAAATATTTAAAGCATCAGTGCTTAATGCTACATTCGTCATACAGCATTCTGCACTGTAGGATATAGGTTCCACTCACTTTCGACATGATAACAAATCAACGAAATGTACATTAAAAAATAATATATATGCGCAATTCTGAGTGCACAATATCCAAACAGTAACCATGAAAAAAAGTCTCCCAACTACTGTACAACATTAGGAGAAATTGAATCAAATCATAAAGTTGTATGAGACATTACAACACAATAACAGCAAACATGGTTAATGATGAAGGGTGTTGTTTTTTTGTTAGTTGACACTGGATACATCTCCCTCTTGTCAGTAATGTACAACAATATGTGCTTTTAATAGATGAAAAACAACACCAAAATGGTATGTTCCACTCTTCAAAAGAAGGGAGGATCTTGTCTTTTAACATCCCTTATGGGCTCAGGCAATGACCCAACACATGGAATGTGCAGTGTTTAAGATCCCTTTAGTCTCTCTGGCAGTTGAGAAAAAATTGAATTCAATGGCAGTTATATCAGAGAACTCGATCAACAAAAATATACCATGTGCGCATGGCAAGAATCCAGTCCTATTTCTTTTTTGCATGAAGCATTTCCATGAGTAAAGTCTGAGAGGGAGCATTGCCATTGATGTGTCGATATAGCAAATATTCTTCACCTCGTTCACTAATGGTGTGAATTTCTGGCAACACGCCGAGCAGATGATTAAATTTATCCTAAAGTATTAGAAAAACAAGATATAAGAATACATGGAAAAATATTTATACATGTTATCTGTAAAATGCAATTATACTATGTTATAAAAATCACAGGTTAAATTTTTTGAGTTTTTGTTTATGTTCGTTTAATTATTTTTGCAGTTTTAAGAGAAATTTTAAAGCCACAAACAATTTTGAGAGAAATTTCAGAAGTGCTACAATATACAAGCAAAGCATTTTTTTATAAAAGGGTCAGAAAAATTACAGAATTTTCTTTAAAAACTAAGAATTACTCAACATCTGATAAATTTTTTTTTTTTAAAAAACTGCATTCACATTAATATTACATATTTTTAAAATAACAAGCAGGTCCGTAGTACCTTCAGAGATTATGCCATAATTCAAGCAAATATTGTGATCATTCAAATGTGCCATTATTTATGAATAAAAGCAAAAATATGATTAACAATTTAAGAAGTTACACACATACATAAAAGTTTTTAAGATATATACCATTTATGTATGCATGTCAATTGAAAATGATAAAATAAAATTTAGAAAGAAAAAAACTACTTGATGACAAAACAAATTAAACAGAAAGTCATATAATGAAACATTTAAATTTACATAGGAAGAAAAACATTTGTTTCAACTATTTTGAAATCAATTGGATACTGCATGTTCTGATTATAAGAAATTTAACTTTAAGCAGTAAATCACTTAAGAAAACTGTACAAGTATTTTACTTACGTGAGCTCTTATCATAAAGAGCTCAAAAATTACTGAAATAAGCAAAAACTGATGAGACTTGCAGCACAGCTTGACTAATTACAATTCCACTTACCATACAAAAGTTTTTAATGAAAACTTTACACTCACTTAAAAAAATCCTTTTGTGTTGTTTTTCATAAAACAAAGATTCCCCCTTGAATGACGAGATAAATAAATCCATTAGGTAAAATCTGCAATGGCACTTTATATAACCTTAATTCACACAGCCAAAATCACAACCCAACTAATATTTTTACATGGTTTAAAAAAAAAACTGAAAATGTCAAAAAGGTAGATACATATTTTTTAAAAACATGTCTAAAGCCGAGCACTACTTTGCTTCACCCCTTTAAATGCTGATTTTAAAAAAATTGAATTTTTCAATGCACGTTCAATGTAAAAAATTATTAAACAGAGCTAAGCTATGTTTAGAAAGAGTAGTATTGAACAAAGACCAAATTAGCTTAAAAAATCATCTAACAGGAAATTAATTACATGAATATATGAACACACACATATTATATATAATACTTTCTATGGTGCACACGATCAATCCCAATTTTTTCAATAATAGAAACTCAAATGGAAGCTTACAAATTTATTAAAATACATGAAATAAATATTATTAACCAAGTTGTAGCAGTTTTCAACAAAGAGCACTATCAAAATTTTATACGTATTTCAATATTATTTCTCTCACAGATAGGTATTCCTCAATTGATTTCCTGATTTCTGGATACTTATTTGCTACTTCAAAATTGTTAAATTATTTTTGCAGAATCATTTTCATTAATGAATTTTGAAAAACAGATAAGTTCGCATAAAACTATTTGAAATAATACTTTTGCTTGATTAATAATAGCAGTCATAAAGAATTTGGAATAAAATTTAGCCGTAAAATGGGGAGTAAGGGTCAATAAGCTCTTCATTCACATTCTGTTATATTTATGAAGCAAATTAGATATTGAAAAGACAAGATCCATATTTATGAAGAAAAAAATTTCTTGACAAAAGAAAAAAAACTTGTTTATGTTAAATTTGATACAAAATCAATATTTTTTTAAATAATTTATAGCATGTATTATAGCATTTCTTGAATTTGAAAATTATAATTATAATAATTAACCTTTATTAGTAATGTAACTACAAATACCTATTTATGCAAACTTCTTATTATTTTATTATTTAAACCTCTAAAAACTTTTGGCTTACAACGTAAGTCAAAAATTTACTTTTCTTTACACAGATAATAATATTAGCTAATTTTATTTTAATTTTAAAAGGCTTAAAATTTAACTACAGTATTAGCATATTAATATAAATGAAATATTTTTTTAATTTAAAAATTAAATTATTCAGCAATTTTTTAAAGAAAAAATTACTTAATAAATAAATAAATTGTAATATTAATAAAAGAAATGTATTATTATAAAGTAGTTAAGTTCATGGACAACTACATGAGAATCATATATAAATACAGCATCTATGTTAAAATTCACATGTGATCTTGAAAGTAATTACTTTCAGCATGGAGAAAAGATTTTCTTATAGTATATAATCCTAACCATATATCATTATGAAATGAATCCTCAACAGAAATCTACAAGTTTTACAAAAGGATGCTGCAGTAAAATTCGTATTTCTGATATTTATATTACTAAAAAAATTTCTCATTGATGAGTAAGGAAACAACAATACAACTAAATGAATTATTTTATTGCATCTGCAGGTAGACCTATGGATAAAAAGTGATTATATATCTCATTTAACGAATTCTATGACCGAATTCAATCATACATAACAATTACCATTTTAATGCAATAAATATGCTAAAGTTAAACTGCTACATTTGTAATACTGCTTGCTATTAAAAGATTTATCTGGTGTAGTCTGTTAGATAGTTATTCGAAGAAAAATGATGAGCAGGAGAAATACTAAGATATATAACTGAAAACAATCTCAGAAAATATTCATTTACAAAAATGCAAACATCACTTCATAATAAGATTTGCGAAAAATGGTTATAAATAATAAAATATGAAATTGAGCAATCTATTGTGTATATTACAATAATTTTTATACCACAAAAAAAAATCTCATACACTCTTATATATTTTGTATAAAAGATCACTTAGTATAACTTTTTATACATTTTATTTTACTTTGTACCTTCTCATGAGGTTCGTATCTATATATTTTTATAAAAAGATTAATCTTTTACAAACAGAAATATAATACTTATTAAAGATAGTAGAATTTAAATTTTTATAATTACTTCTCTATCCTAACATCGCTGCAAATGAAGCGAAAATATGAGAATGTTTATGTTTGACTGCATTGATTGTGTTTGTATTGCAATAGTTCTGTATTTATAACAATAATTCTAGAACTGAATAAATAACACAGAATAGAATGAAATGTAATAATAATTCATGCAATATCAATATTCTTAGTGATTTGCTTCAGCTTGCAGTGCCGTTTTTAAATCATTATTAGCAGAAGTTTTAGTTTGTGTTGTAAAGTATGAAATATATAAAATGCTTTAATTTTTGCTCTCTAATGATCAAAATCATTTCGAATCTAATGATAAAAAAAATGAAAGAGAAACAAACTATATCACACATTTTAAACAGTTTGGTCATATAACATTCAATATATGCTGTGCCTCCAATAATTAAATTTAGTCATGATATTCAAAATGCAATGTAATTTTAATAATTGCTTTCTAATTTATTTATTACAGAGATTAATTAATGATGCATTAAATAAATATTATTTCTTTACTTGATACTAATATTATTTTTAAATCTAATACAAATGTGCCATTATAATTAATGAAACCACAAAATATTTAAGTCTACAAACCGAAGTTTTAAAAGCAATACCAATTACACATCATTCAACATAAATTAGCAATTAAAAAAATATTTTCATATAAAGGGTTAAACAGATTTAAAAAATAACTCACATTAATTTGTGGGTAGAATATGAGTGAGTACTCCATTAGTGCCTGTTGTGTTCGCTCATAAGCATCAGCCACTAGTTTAATATTCGAAAGTGTTCTTGCCTCTGCTGAGATAAGAGAAATATTTTTTACAGTATCATAGAAGGGTTTTTTTAAATACATAAATTGCATCAAAATAATAATATACAAATCTTATTAATATATACAATTTAAAATCATAAAAGAATGCAAACAAATAAACAGTGATGACACATAACACAAAAAATTCAATTATAATAATAATCAAACAGAAAATGAATAAAACAATAGCCTTTCATTATTAGAAGTGGATATTCTATAAAGACTTAATTTAATAATAAACTCAAAAGATATAAATTTCTTTCAGAATCATTACTTTTAATTTTTTAAGGAAAAGTTAAAAATATGTTTTCTTTCCCTTTCAACCTTCCTTCACAACTAAGTAGAAAAAGAAATTTATCATACATAGGCCAATCATACCAATATATATATACTCTAATTAATACACTGTATTAAAACATTATTAACCAATATAAAGAAAAAATAAGTATAAACATTGAAAATTGAAACATAAACAAAAAACAATTTAATTTTTGAGAAGTTTTTTTTAATATATTAAATGGAATTTGAATGATTTCAAAAACTTTCATTTGTTTTATTTAACATCACTTAATGTATCTTGACAGCTATCTGAATAGTGAATAAGAACTTTAAAAAATACTTTAAAAAATTATAACATTGACATTTTAAGCCTGATTATAAGTAGCTAGTAAATTGACAAACTGCAACTCTTTAAAAATGTGGCTATTCACCATGGAGTACATTAGAAGTAATACAATGCTTGTGGGAAGAGTTAAAGTAGACATGTTAAGAAAGAAATTTAAGAACTATGATGTATTTGTTGTGAGATTACTTATCAATAATCCATTAATTACTTGCTTATGTGCTCCAATGAAGGAGCATCTCCTATGAAAGAAAAAAATATATCAAGGGAAATGGTATATCTCATCTTACTCCCACAGTTGTTGATTAATATGTGACTTAATCATGCAGTTAATTTCTTTTAATTATGAATTAGCTTCATTATTTACACATACAGTTTTTTAATGCATTTTTCATTCTTTTTGAAACAGTATCCACATTGCACAATGATGTGGCAATATGTATACTGTAATGCAGCTCCCATTCAAATTTTATTTTCATTTCACTAATTGGAACATATATATGTATATATTAGGTATAATCAATCACAAATTAGACCAGGTACAAGAAAGAAACCACAACCACATAGGAAAGAAACAGCCCTACTAAACCGTACATTCTTATGTATATATAGTTGTGAGAAATTCATATAAAAATCCTCACAATAAAACTTTACGTTATGAAAATTAATTTAACATATTACACTATATGTACAATTTCATTTCATGCTGATTTTTTTTTACAACTCAGTCAACACATGCACATAAGATAATTAGGATGATGATAAGTTTATAGATTAAGAATGTAAAAAAAAAGAGGGGGGGGGGGGCCTTAAAAATATTTTTAGTAAAGCATCTAACAATTTTTAAAAAATTGTGCTACAAATCAATGAATCAAGTGCTAAATGAAATGAAACACAAATATTTACAATATACAAACTGTTACCAGAAAATAATAAATATGCACTTTTGAGCACAATTCTGCATTTATCAGATATATAGTGTATTGCTTAAAAAAGGTATATCCAATTTAAAAATTAACTAAATTTCTTCAGAGCTAAACATTTTAAAACCAGTAGCTACAAATTATACTAGAATGGCATTTGACCATACATATCACAAAATTTAGCCACTAATATAAAACAAAACTTTCAAACAAACTGATCAACAAAACTAAGTTTGGAAGATTAAAGATTCTTTGGCTATCAGATTGATGTCACAGAGGCAATTTTTAAACTCTATACTTCTTTTTAAAAAAAAGTGCACCTTACATACTTTTCATAAAAAACATTTATAATTTAATTAATATAATTTCATATAAGTTAATACAATTGTTATTTAAGTATTACATAGATTTATTCTGAACATGTTAATAAAAAGGAAGATAATCTTTCCTTGTAATAAATTGAAACACAAATAAGAATAAATATTTCTTCGAAAGAACAATAATTTCTTTCAGCAACATGAGTTAATAATTATGATGATCATCATCAAAGCTCTCTCAGTAAATGATAAAAGAACAATTTAAAATAAAAGAGGTAAAAACTATTATTTAACATAACAAGAATACATATTCACTGGCATATAAAATTTATACTTACACAACCTGTAACAAAAAAATGAATCAAATTAGACTATACTAACCAGGATTGAGTAACAGCAAGAACTTGAGGCAAATATAGTCCACAGGATCAAATTTTAGCTCTTGCAGACGAGCCGACACAATATTTAGTTGTTCAACCATATTGGAGACACCTAATAAAGCCAGATTGACCATGCTAAACTTTTGACCATTAGGCATGGTGATTTCTTCTGGAACACCATTGTGGAGTCGCTGGTGTAGATGGTCAAGTATTAACATATCACTCCAAGACTGCTGAAGTAACTTCATTTGATCATCAACCTTAAAAAAAATACAATCAATCAGAATTTTAAATCCAAAACACAATTTTTTCTCATGTACACTAGGTGAAAAGAATAAAATATTTGACAAATCTAAGATAAATATACAACAAATTATAGTCTTTATTGTGTGCATGTGTTAAGAACTTTAATTTAAAAAGTCTATTTTTTCAATTTCTACTCTTAGCTCACAAACTCTATTTATTTATATATTTATTTATCTTGGTGGAATTTTCAATCGTTAATAAAATGCATTTAAAGCGCTCAATTGAGCTGAAATTTTATATACAGAATTATTTTGGAGCACAATACAATAATATCATAATAATTAATAAGAATTGATTAAAATTAATTATTTAAAGAATTACAAATACAACTACGTTAGCATCATTTCTGGCGACTTAGCGACCCTTTTGGCGTTTTGTGTCAAAACTTGAAAAGGTTTTTTTCTCATGTGTTAAAGTATTCAGTTGAACTGAAATGTATATTGGATGACAATACAATAAAATATAATAATAATAAATATAAATTAGTTGATTAAAACTAATTATTTAAAGAATTACAAATACACAACCACGTTGGCATCATTTTTGGCGATTTGTGTCAAAACTTGAAAAGGTTTTTTTTTTCTCACATATTAAAGTATTCAGTTGAACTGAAAATTATATACACAATTGTTTGGGATCGCAATACAATACTTTAATGATAGTTAATAAAAATTAATTACCACTTAATGTTGTGATTCTGTCATATGTATATACATATTTATATTAATTGTAACTATTTAATAAAAGGTAGCTAAAATAAAAATTTTCTTTGTTGATCTAAGTAGGAATTGACTTAATTTTTTTTTTTATATTACTTGTTTGTATAAGAATTGTTAAAATTATGTATGTTAAACTTTTTAAAAATTATTGAACGTGCACAAAATTCATGCATAAAAAAACAGGTGCATGAGCTTTTTTTTGGAAGTGTGTTATAATGTTGCACTGAAAGCTATTTACATTTTATATATAATTATTAAAATAAATTATTTATTTGCTTGAACATAGCATATTACAACAATGAACATAAATTTTAATGCAAAATAGGGAGTAAAAAGTATTATAAAAGTCTTGTACTTCACAACGAATTGGTTCCCCTTCCCTTTTAAATTTAAAAAAAGAAAAAGGAACATAATTTCTCTCAGAAACCATTCATGAGAAAAAAATAAATGTATCTCTATAAAATGGTTTTGTACAGATATTTTTTGCAATGATTGATATTTTAAAGGATTTCATATTTTGCCTTCAGCTATACAAGATAATACATAAAATGATTCAGTGCAATAAATTGGTCTAACTCCATTTATCAATGTTTCAGTACTTCGAGTAGTCAATTTACTGAAATTTTACCACACTTTTATTTTGCATTAGAGTCAGTGTATGTGTGTGGGGGGATATAAATCAATAAAACACTTCTAATCACAAAAAAATTTTACCATAAACATGTAAAAAATTATCGTATGATTTCGATAATAAAAATAATCAAAATTGTTAGTTTGTAATTTAATTGAAAATCTCTAATAAAACTCGAGAAACAATTACTTATGAAAAAATAACTTTCAAAGTTCACATAATTTAAACACAAGTACGGGCGAACATATTAAAACATTCGTGTATCACATGAAATATATAAAGTATGAAGTCAGATATGCTTAAATAGTGACTATATTCACACTGTACTTCAATCTGAAAATTATAAATTGTTTTCCCTGATCATTAAAAATACACAGAGCACATTTCCTCCCACAAATATCAATCGTTAAAAAAAATTTTAAAAAATTGAGATGTAGAACATTAGTTTTATCAAAGCTCAAAAGATGGCGCTAGCTCCCAATCAACTCTGTGTTTTTTCGCCTTGAAAATCCTCCTACTGAAAGCTGAGTTCCCGTGTCCCACTGACCTAATTTTCGGCAGAACTAGTGAAAGTGACGCCTCGGGAGGGACGGCGGGAGGAAGGAAAGGAGAGGGAAGGACGTCGAATAATAGACGACTCCATTCCAACGCTGGAGGGGGTGGAACAATTTCCCTTCTCGCTCCGACAAAACATAACTTTCAATGCATGTCAAGAGCACTAAAGTATGACAAACAAGAAAACAAGTTCAAAGCGCGTTTTTAAATACGCCTTTTTTTAATCGGGTCTACGTTTTATTTTTGCTACTTTAAATTTAGCTACACGATGTTTATTGATAGGGATGAATTATTGCTCGATTTAATATGCATTAATTAAAGTTTGAAATGTTGTCTTTTGAAAAAAAGCTGCAATCAGTTGATGACTTAGTATTTCTTTTTATTTTCGAAATTTTATATGCACAGGTGCATTTAAAAAAAAGAAGATTCAAAGAAATATCAATAGGAGAATAAATAAAATATTTTCATCAAAAAATAAGAGTTTGAATACTTAATTTGGGGGGGGGGGGATCA
>BMAV01010527.1:240250-254748 GCA_019973955.1 Trichonephila inaurata madagascariensis | reverse complement strand
ATATTACTTGTTAAATACTATATCAACCTTTCTATCAAACACATACAAAATAAATATGTACTTTTAAGCATTTTTTACTGAGTTATGGGGTAGTTTCGATTTCCTTTCATCCATACCAAGCTTCTTGTTTACATTCTATTATTAAAAAAAAAAAGCAAAGTGACAGCAACATTGATAGATTTTGTTGCTTGATTAATAGGATTTCCCACTAAATTTTTAGTGTGCATTGTTTATAAATAATAGTAATTCTAAGTGAAATGAGCCATGACAGGGCTTCTCAGAAATGGCCGACGGGCCACAGGTTGAGTGAGTGAATATTAACGTCGCACTGTTCAGCTACACGAGGGCTTTTGGCGACGGACCACTTAATTTTGAACCATGGTCAAGTGACGTGGACGACACCTGAGCTGGCACCCCACTCTCCTAACTACCACACTACACCAACGGGTGAACGTTTCAGCTCTCGACAGATTTAACGTGCATCGCTGTCCTACACGGCGCCGCAGGCTGAACATCACTGCACTATATCAACAACGATGTGATGCTACAATATTTTCGTCTTGTCCCTCCCTTCCTTTAAAATTACTTTTCATCTGAGAAGACCAGTTGCGTTCAAAAGAGCTTGAAACAAAAGCACCAACAACCTACAATAGGTAACTAATAGAAACGCAAACATATGCATTATTCAACATAAAAAATAGGTCACTATCAAATTTCACAAAATAAATGAACAGCCTAGTTCAGACTCATATGAATAATGATTTCTTTAGATCATTTCTAATGAGTCATCCAGTATCTTTATTTACTTGAGTTACCTTTAATCCTTAATTTATAATTAATTGTTTCATGTAAATTACGTTACCCAGACAAAAAAACATACCGCAACAACAAAAAAAACCACAATTGCTTTCTCGTTTATTTCAAGGCCATAATGAAATGAGAGGGGAAAAAAGGCTTGATGATATGAGTAATTATTATAAATCTCATCTGAATGAATCTAATACAAACTCAAGAAATGTAATTAAAAAGGGTTGGATGATAATTTAAAACAAGGATTTAATTAACTCGAATGATGAATCTGCAGTAAAAACATCATATGAAAGAATTTAAATTTATTTTTAATTACAGGCACAATAAAACTGGAGAAGCAGAATGGGTAGAGGCTATACACCTCTTCGAATCTATGTTAGGAAACAAAAAAATCCGAGAGTAACGAAGTAACTTATTTAAATCTATTTTTGGAAGATATAAACTAAACTCAATGGCGCAACAGCCCATGAGGACTAAGGCCTACTGTGTCCATCTCAGCATACGTGACTTTAGGCAATGAGGTGAATGAGTTGATACTCCGGTCAGGTGGTCAGTCTGGCGCGAAACCCAGTGTTTAGTTCCCAAACAAGCTTGGAATTCATTTATCGACCCGCTGAAGAGATGAAAGGCTAAGTCGACCTTTCCAGCCCAAGTTTTGAATCCTGGACCTGTGGTGTGGAAGCGCGATGCACTATCACTCAGCCACTGGGCTTCATTTTTTGTGTGGATAGAACTTCAAAAAATTGCACGAACAAAACAATTTTTTTAAAAAAAAAAATATTTTACCAATGTAATAAATACAAACTAACATACTTTTTCTGCCTCCTTCCCATATTGAAAATCATTTACAGTCGGACCTCTATATAACGAAGTCGCTAAATCCCGAAAAAGAGTTCGTTTTTTGGAAAATTCGCTATACAGAGGTTTATCTTTTATTATACTTCATATAAACCACATAAAACAAATTTTAAATTCATAAACCCAATATTTATTTAAAAAAGTAATTATTTAACTTTTTTAAATCAATATTTATGTATTTTATAAACCTTACCCATCAAAAAAAGAAAGAGAAACTGAGCAAGGAAAACAAGAAAAAGATTGTCGAGGGATATATACTGCATTTTCAACATTAAGAAAATAATTTTAAATTAAAATTAATGAATTTTAGGGACATTTCCTAATTTAAAGCATACAAGTAATTTTAAACGTACATAATTTTATAACTACAGATTTTAAACATACATTACCACATGCATCCTTAAATATAATTACTCATAAAATCTGCTTGAAAATGCTTTGTTTCATAATATATACGCCTCACATCTTAGCAATGCACCAAAACGCCCTTTATGCACCATAAAATGTGTTAAAAGGAGAATAACTTGAAATGTCCAGAAATACTTCAAAAATAGGGAGGGGAAAAAAATTGAATTCCAAGAAAAAAGTTCGTTATATAGAAAATGCACTTTGCTATTCAGAAGTTCTTTTACGAAGAAAATCGTGAAATGTTCTTGGTTCCAAGAAAAAGTTCGCTGTTTTGAAAAATTCGCAATATAGAGGTTCGTTATATGGAGGTTCGACTGTATATCTTATTTCTCACAAATATGGCTGATACATAAAAATTAAGTAGAGAAATGAAGATGCTTTCAAAATATCACAAGAAAATTACTAAAAAACATTAGATACCCTTTAGCAAGAAGTATGACATCAATAAGTTTAAATAACCTGGAGAAAGAAAAGTAGCCCTCTGATATCTATAAATATACACAAAGTTTTATCTACAGCTAATGAACATTTTTCACCAGGTAATCTTGTTTAATTATGTTCATATAATTTAAGATAATATATATTTTAACATACATTCTGTCCAATGAAATTTTTTAACGGAATCAAGATATTCTATTTAATTTAGCGCAGGTTCAAATCTTTTTACTATGTTTCAAATATGGAATTCGTCCAGCTTGATATATGCGAACAGTTAAGTTTAAAATACATGTCGCGTGCGTCAAATGGTACGCTCTTACGTCCTTGGTAGATGGAGGGATGTCAAAAATTTTGTTGAGAAGTATCATTCAACAAAACCCAAATAAGCCATAACAACATTGTTTGAAATAAAAAGACAATGCGGCACTTTTTAAATATCTTAAGAAGGCAGAAGCAAAGTTCTTAGAATAGATTTTTTGTATACGCCAGGCATATGTGTGTGTAAAAGTTCTCAATTGGGTTCAAATCAGAAAAAAAAGGCATGAAAGGAAAAATTTAAACATTCGTTTACTTCATCTAATTGTTTTCATGTTTATTTTATTTTAATTTTAATAAATGTTTAAATAATTTTATATAAGCACATCATCAATGCCAATAACGGGCCCCCCCCCCGTGAGTGAAATACATTTGTTTAAGTCCAAAGATCTAATACCTTATTTACCTTATTTAACCAATATGAGAGGTATCAAACGATATAGAACGAATTAAGGACACTGCACTGATAAATTAATTCGTAATCTCGTATTTAATATATAAATATAAATAGAAACAATTTAAAATTTTTAAATTTAGCATTGCATTAAGCGCAATCATTTCTAGTCTGATTTTTTTCTCCCATATACAAGTTTCACAATCATGTTCGAACAATCAAATTCTGGTTTCCGATAAGCTGAACAGAACTACGAAAAAAAGATTTTATTCTAATATAAATTTTGTATATTCATAATGAAAAAAAAAATTATAATTCTTATTTAATATAAAAATTTCGTACATTCATAATGTTATGTAAGCTACATTTGAAATATTTTCAATTCGAAAGTTTAGTTTCTATTCCTTAGAATTATAAAAATTTCGAGTTCGGAATAACTAATGCAGGTTAGCTACAACATATGAATTTAAGTTGTCTGAGTCAAGTTTTTTGAATACATAAAGAAAATAAATTCTAAAAATGAGATTCGAACATGTCATGCATCGATTTTCGAAGAACAAATGGAAAGTTCTCCGAGAGGAAGAAAGAAAAAAATTTCCACTTCCAGCAAATTCCTTTCTCAATAGGTAAGCAAAGAAATAAAAGAAAACAAAAATATAAAAAAAACTTTTTTTTTAAGAGTTAACGACGTCATAAATGATTACATAAAGTCCACTAAGGAAAACGGAATGTAAATAACTAGCGGGCAAATGCGAATTTGGCCAAACGCAGAAGTATGTCAAGGGTAAAACTAACAGCCATCAAGATAATAAGCAGAAGAGAGGAGAAAAAATCTTTTTTTCAAATCACGATTCAAGATTCAACAAAGGGAAAAGTTTGTAGTCAAGGGGTTTGGCTAGAAATGGCTAAGGAGGAAAAAAAAGTTTACTGTTATTCGATAAAATCTTGGAAAATATTAAGATGTAAATGCTTTCGGAAAATCATTATGCCATCTAGGCTGTAAAAATGTTTCGAAAGGACAAAAAAAAGTTTCTTTTAATGGTAAATAAGGCATAACACTTAACTGTAATTGCTGCCATGAAATACATGCCTAATATATCCATTACTTCATCTCATATTTCTTAACTTAGTTGGTACGTCTCACCATCTTGGTAAAAGACACTTAAAGAGTTTCACAATATTTTTCCAAGGACTATAGCATTTTAATTTTACGCTTTTCGTTCATGAAATGTAGTTAAAAGATTTGTTCAGTTAAGTTCTCACCGGATAGAAATTTCCAGTAAGGATGGATTTTCTGAACCAATCAATTATAGGGCATTGATTCCATACTTTTTATTCTTAAAGCATCGAATAAATTGATGGCAATGTAATTTGTTTGACGTAGATTTTGCAATTAAAAAGAATGTTTGCTACAGAGGAACTTTTAGAAGTTACCCCTTTCACAATGCTCAATTGTTTTCAGTTTTTTAATTAATTTAAATTCTAAAATAATACATAGTTCTTTTGATGAATTTTAAAAGATGTTTCATGAATTTATACAAGCATCACATTTTTAAAATATACATAAATAGAGAAAGAAGGATTGAGATGAAATTTATCACTGGCTTAATCTGCACCATGATAGTTATATAATTATACAATTCCTCCATAGATACAAATAACTTTTCAAAAACCGAAGATTACATAACGTTTCTGAAAATATTAAAACACCTTTTCTCAGCCTTTTTGTTTTCATACTTTTCAAGTGTTGAAATGTTTTCATTGCCTTCAAAACTATAAATTTCTTTTGGAACTTCTCCAAAGTATTCAAGGAGCATATAAAATATGCAATGCGTTTAAGGAAATATGCTCTTGGGCAAGCGCTAAATATTATTCTAACAAAAATAGTTTATCAAGTTTGAAGATTAACTTTTTTTTGATTTGTAAATATTTACTCTGTTTACTTCTAAAATACAAGGTCATTACATAATAAACAGAATGTATGTGTTAAAAACTTTTTGCAGGATATATATGTATAATAAATTATAGTTTTAAAAAAACTAAAAAACACGCTTTTATAGTGAATAGAACTAAAAAGTAAAAAAATAGTTCTAATATAAGAATAAAATTATTAACGAGAAAATTAATGTCATTGGGGTAAAAGCCTGGGGTGCTTGCTCTCTATATATATTAAGTTTTATAATTTCTTACTAGCTCTATTTCGAAATGCTGAGTTAGTGTAAAAATGTAGTACAAAGAACCCCACGCTTTTACCACAATAACATTAATTTTCTCGTCATCATTTTATTCTTATATTAAGAATTATTTTTTTACTTTTTAGTTCGATTAACCATAAAAGCGTGTTTTTTAGTTGTTTAAACTATAATTTATTTTTCATTTTTTAGTTCGATCTACAATAAAAGCCTGTTTTTTTAGTTTTTAAAATTATCATTTATTCTTTGTTGAATTTATCCTTGAGTTGGATATTTGGAGACGGAATTATGTGGCTGCTGAAATTAGTCTTGCTCTTCAATGGATATTAATAAATGGGTCTGAAAGGTATTTATTCTCTCGCTCGCCTAACGGGGCCTCGGATGAGTCCCATATCGTTATATTTCAAAGATTTCGTCTCTATAGATACAGGTCAAACTAATAAAACTTTGTTAAGAAGAAATATTGAATGTCAATCGTATTATCACCTTTTAAAGTATTTCTATAATGTTAATTCGTATCATCACTTCTAAACGTTTTTGCTTTATAAGAATAAAAAATATTTAGCAGTTAGAACATAATTTTTTTTTCACATGCACGAATCTATTCCATTTTGAGAAAAAGTAGACAATTGTTTATATTATGCTAAGAAATTGCTGAAGCACCCACCCTCCCCTTTCTCACATAAAGAACGATTTTTTTGTCTGTTTTATTTGTATTAACCACAAGCCTATTCGCGGTTTTAGGGTTGCACCTTAATCGTTTAGTCGCTAAATCTGGAATTAGTCGCCTAATCTGGAAATCATTATTCTTGAGATCCTGATCAGGACAATGGCACAAAATTACGAAATTATGGTATTGCCATCGGTCCTTGACAAGTGAGCAAAATTTCGAATTCATTTGATCTTTTAAAGCGGGTAAAAATCGAGTTCAAAGATTCCATTACATACAAGTGAAACTTGTAAAAGCGTGTTAAAAATACGATATTATTTATAAAAATGTTTTTGCTTTCTCAATGACTAACTGACCGAATGTATCCCGGAATAAATAAATTGCGTTTCCTTGTCTCTTAAAGTTCTTCAGAATAAATTCTAATTTTGCAGAAAACAAAGTTTTCCAATTCAATCAATGAATAATTCGTATTCCATTTTATTTTTCAATGTTATAAGTATAACCTACGTAGTAATGTCTAAGAACATAAAAAAAAATTGACTTTCAAAATTTTAAAAAAATTATTAGAGGGTAAATAAATTAATTAATATTAGCAATTTCATTTTGAATTGGCAATTCAATCCAAACAAATAAAACTTGTGACGCTTTGTACAAGATAAGTGGTCCCTAAACCCGGGCCACGGACCGGTACTGATTCGTGAATCAAATGTTACCGGGCCGTCCAAGGAACATTAAATAATTTCCATTTTTTTTCCCATTTTCCCGATTTTGTGCGAGTTTCTACGGATATAAGCAATCAACACCCACCTCTCAGCGGGCCACGGTAAAATTACCGAACGTTGACCTGTCTGCCGCGATAAAAAGGTTGGGGAGCTCTGTACTCGATGATATACATCAAAATTCAGGCCCTGATTATAAATATATACACGAGCAATATTGTCAACATGCATGATTCAATAATCACCATTTGTTTACTTAACAACCTCTTTTAGGCACTCTGAACAAATTGAACTGTTTTCCGCAAGGATTGGTACAAATTTGCGAGCTTCAAAACTAGTGTAAAAAACAGAACTTTAAAAATAAAATGAACATTATTCAAAACGCCAGATTCAAACGTTTCTAACTAAGAAACATTAGGACTCTAAATAGAACTTAACCTTATGATTATCTTTTAACCTAAATTTAAGATTAAATCAGTATTTTTCTAAGTACCTGGCCCTGCCATAAGTTCTGATACAAATATAAAGGAGTAAAAAAATTTTTAAAAAATCTTTGAAATGAAATTTAAAATTAAGTATTTTTAAAGTTTAAATTTAACATTATGAGCCTTTTATTCAAACTGATCACCTTTTCACTTCACACGGGCGATGAGTCCCTTTGACCATTCCTCTATCGAGACAGGCACTACCTTCAGGGAAATTTCCATCGCTAACTTTCATAAAAAAAAATAAAAAAAACAAAAACATTTAAGATATTTCAAACCGGGGTGCCGATTTCGGCGCTACACGCATTTTTTCTTCACTTTACTTTCTTGGGTGGTTCTTCGTGTATATGTCGCAGGGAAATGATTAAATTAGGGATTTTATCAAATCCCTAAGGGAGATGATTAATTCACGCAAGATGTTAAAATAAGAACTATGTAAGGTGATTTCCTTAATGAAAGTAAGTGATTTGATCAAATCCCTTACCTGTTTCAGTGAAATGATAAAATAATATTGTCAAGAGTTTAAAAGTATTCATTTACCAAATACGGTGAATCATTAAAAGTAGAATACAACAATAATCATCAAATTATTTATTCGAAATTAATTTACAAAATAATTAGATAATAAAGTTGGTATTTTTTTTAAAAAAAAAAGGATATTTGTAGTAGAATTTCAAACATTTTTTTTAAACTATACATTAATGTAGTACTTCAGAAATATCCTGCTTTATTTGTAACACCTTTTTTTTTCAGTTATTATTTCCCTTTTTAAAATATATATATTTTTTTTATTATCAAAAAGCTTTTTTTTATCTATAAAGAGGGCGTGGTCGAATTCCCTAATTTGTTTGTTTACATTTTTCAATTGAAGTTTTATGCAGTTTCTAATTTTCAGGCATACAAAAGTGATACATTAATCGAAAGATAATAATGAAAAGAATATAACTAAATAAAACTGAAAAATGATATTTAGGTCATTTTGTTTTGGTGCGTCACGTCAGAAGCCCGGCTCTGCCTGGCACGGACGAGGAGAGGGGGGAGATAAAAAGGGAGTTGTAACTTGCGAAAACAGAGCTCTACAAATGCTGACTTGTTCATTTCACTAAAACAGTTCGGGGATTTGATCAAATCACTTACTTACATCAGGTAAATGACCTGAAAGAGACATTATTTTAACTTCTTGCGTGACTTGATCATCTCCCTTAGGGATTTGAAGAAATCTCCTTCATCATTTTCCTGCGACATATACAGTCATTCTGGCGGTTTCAAAATCATCAAAAACTTTCTGGACAGTAAGCAGAATTCGTCTGTAGCCGTAATAAGCGTGGCGCCGTAACAATGCTTTTGCTACTAAGAACCTCTGGAGCTTTAATTATTTTGTGAGAAAATGATCAGTTATTCTTCAGTAATTTCTACGTCAGAAAGGTCTTCGTTTACTATATGACACATTGTTCTTTTTGACACGTTCATCTGTTAAACAAGTACAATCTACAAGATTTTGACGAATTCTCTCCCTAACTGCTTTGACGAGAGCTATCGTTCACACCAAGCGTGGACGGCCGTTTCTATTACAGGCAGGAACGCTGTTAGACAATCTTTTAATTGTAAGATAAATGTATCACCTTTTGATGTCTAAATGTTTAAGAGCCTTAAAAATATCCGAAGGGCTCTACTTTTTTTAATACAGATATCTGTAGCACACGCTTCTATTCAGTGTCAAAGCTCGGGCTGATTTTAAACAGGGGAAGATCACAATTTTTTGTAAAATAATACAGCCAACCTCCAAAGACGAAATTTAAAATTGTCAGCTGTGTTTGATTCACAGGAGACGATTTCAGAGTCTTGTACAGAATATGATACAATATCTATAAACACAATTTTTTTTTAATGAATCAGAAGTAAACTTTCATGACATTTATTCTGAAATGACCCAAGTATTAGCACCTAAAAAAGCAATCAATTATTTTTTGTGTGTGAACGTATCAATTATACTAGCACACAAGACAAAAAACAAAACTTACTTTGAGTTCCTTGAAGAACACACTATTGCGAGCCCAGTCAACTTGCGCGAAGAGGGATTGATCGATAACTTTGCACATGAGTTCAAACGCGTCCACTTCACACTGGTTGTATGTTTGAGTCTGCAGTAGCTGATACAGTTGATTCTGCCACTCCTTGTCATCAGGCATAGACAACTGGAACTCTTTGATGAGAAGGGGCACCTTGCCGCTGCCAGGATACAGACTATGGGTTAGAGGCAAGGGGGCCCCTACGTCTCCATAGTGGAAGGGTGACTTGGGAGATCCGGCAGACCTACCACCGTGGTTGGAGGCTCCTGAATTGGGTGGAGATGGGGCCCGATTCGATGGCCAAGAGGTAACCTTGATGGGTTCTTGCATAACAGGAGGTCCACCCACGGATAGGGCGAAATGGGCAGCGATCGTAGAGTTGGTCTGAGCTGATGTGCAGAGTGGAGATGGAGAAGAGTCGGGAGAACTGGTGGAGGAACTCAATTGTGGGATCTGAATCAGTTCCTGCTTGATGTGGGGTTCATTAGAGTACATAGATGGGGAGGAGAGTGAGGGCGGTGGGAAAGGGGGTGGTCCGACTGGAGACACCTCGTTACCGACGACTCCTTGACATTGGGCTCTAGCTATTTGTTTTTGTCTCATCATCTGTAACTTTCTCGCTCGATCTCGCTTGTACATTGGCCCGAACTTGTTCCTTCCTCCACGCATCCTGTCAGCCCGGACAGCTAGATAAAAAAACAAAAGAAACAAAATGTAACTGGCGAATCTAAGTAATACAAATGCTATTTCTAACAAGGTATCCAAGTAAATTCAAAACATATTTTGATAAAAGTATTAGCAAAAAATTAGAAAGTATTGTTATTAAAAATATAACGTTATTGAGAAAATTTAAAAAATTGTCCGAAAAGTATCACATCTTTTATGTTAAGGGGCTCCGGCATGTCCATAGGAATCCATGTTAAATTCTGTAAGTTTATGTACTTTTTTCTCAGAAACTACTTATTTCTTATGAATAGAACTTTTACAGTAGGATATGCGTACTATTAATAACACTTTAACGAAGGGTTTTGTCTTTTTCTAAAAAATTAAATTAATTATGAATTTTTTAAAAATTGTCCAATTTTTTCCTCTAAAATTTAGTTTAAAAAAGATTTAGCTAAAAAAGTTTGCAAGATATATCTAATTCCCTCCATTAAAACGTGTAAACATGTTAAAAGTCTGCTCAGTGAAATTTTGAGAATTATACGATAAGCAGTTTTTGAGAAAAAAGTACATAAAGTGAAAAATAATACATTTTGAGAAAACAAGCTTTAAAGTAAAAATTTGTAATTTTTTGATCATTTACTTTTTTTAGTATTTTCCAGAGGCATATGAAGCATTTTTTTTAACTCTCTGATCATACAAAAGACTCTTCTAATTTTCTTTTTCTTCATTATTTTTAACAATATTGCCTTTTTTGGGGACCTCAAGATGCTTTTGTTGGACTACACGAATCCCACGTGTATCTAGTTTTTTGAAGCATGACACACAGTTATAATTTGGTTCAATATCAGAATGTTTAAAGATCACTGATTTTGCTACATGATATATTGAACTGTACAATAGCTATATTTACCCCTAATTTTTTAGAGTTTTTAATTCCAACAATTGTAGATCTTGGAAACACTGACCATTGGGTGTTACTAACTGACACATTTGGGTTCTGAGTCTTTCCATGTAAAAATTTTCTTAATAATAGAGGTTCACTTAGATATCTGGGCTTCATTTAGTTCATTATCGTATATGGCACGTGTAAGCTGTTTATGATCTTAGATCGTTACATTCAGCGTCTGTCTTTTGAAACTGGCACCAGGTATTTATACCCGCGGGACACAGTCCATGTTGAGGGACAGAAGAGCAGAATAAACATCCCAAACAGCAGTTTTCATGCTGTGTAAATCATTGATATTATTTCTGATAGCCGTACTATAATATCGTTGAATGTTTTATATTAAAATGTCGGCGATTCGGGTAGGACCACTTAGGCTTCTTCCATCACTTAAATTTTTTCTGTTTCGCTTTTAACATTCAAAAGACGTGTTCCCATACACTTTTGGATAAGCCCAATTCACTCAAATTTTCCCACTTGAACATCATATGGATTCGCGCTCATCAGAAACTTATTTAAGGGGAAATACGGGTGCTCCTAGCAGAGCTCATTTGATGCGCGTCAAGGAGTAGCTTCATTTAAAAAAAATAAATAAAAATACTTCTAATTATCGTATTTCCTCATATCGTATATCATTTTAAACAGAAATATTTGAGCTTTTAGAAAATATAAAAAAAGTGAAAATCGATAATTTTTCAAAAATTCCCTTAAAGATAACTGATACATCTGCAATGTCTTAGTATATAGGTTAATTGATTCATATTAAATCTAGTTAAATAATGATACTAGTGACTGTGCTGGTGTACATTAAAACAATGCACAAATGGAACCAAGAAAAACCTTTGGATGCATTTCACATTTTCAAAAATTTTCTTGACACTAACTGAGTTTTAAAAATCTACTGGCAACAATAAACGCAACTTTGAAGAAACTATCATTTTTTCCTATGCGTTTTTTTCTTCCGTACTTGCGTCATCACATAACGCGTCGTGGTGAACAACAGAGCTCTAGCAGCTTAAGTGCGTTGAAGTTAATTCCCCCACACAAGTGAAAGAATTACTTTATAAATTTATACAACTAAATCTTCAAGATCTATAAAATTAAATGTCATTTTGTAAGATCAAATAATTTTGGAATTAATTAGTCTAGATATGTAATATTTCTTTTTAAGCAAAAAAAGAAAAAATATCGAACAGTTTAACTTTATACTGATTATAATATTCAGGATGTATGTTCACGTTGAAAATTTTGACTTATTTATTATCTTCCTCGCAAATATTTCACAATGCGATACATAGAGCCTTATCATTCATATAAAATTGAACAGAGATATTTTGTTGAAAAACCACATTGTGAGAAAATATTATTCACGAAATAAAGAAAACATTTATTTAAAAAAAAACGCTTAGAAGAAAAAATTAATTATTATGAAAGAGTCATAATTTTAATATAAAACTATTCAATTTATTAACAAAATTCTATTCGAAAAAAAGTTGTAAATACTATTTTTATGATTCAACTTGTCAAAACTAAAGGATCAATGATTCTGGATATCGCGAGTCTATTCTCGGTATGACTAGCTGATTTCAAGATTGATGCTAACTTTAAAGACTGACATCGATCTTATATTCAGAATTAATGCAAGAAGCAATGCCCCCATCTTCGAATCAAATAACAAGAAACACAAATTCGAAGAGAGAGAAATGAGTTAAATATATTTCATAAGTGAGTTTGTTCAATATGTTGTACTGCTCATCATAACGAAAGTTTCATTTTGATTATAGATATTAGATTTTAAATAACGAACATTTCGCTGATTTCTTTAAAGTGAAATTAACAGAAATATGATTTATAACATGGTACATACAAAAACCTTACTTATGCATTAGGCTTAATATGCCATAAACAAAATAACAGTCCTTTCCCCCCCCCAAAAAAAATAACGTATATTTCTATAATTTTTGTGAATTAAATTTATTTTTGTGTAAATTTATTCAATACTTAAAAGTTAAGGGGGGAGGGGGAATCAAGGGTTTTTAACATAAGAACTCCACGCAGAAGCCTAATATTTGATCTTAAAAAATTTGTTTATTATTTTCCATGTAATCAGAGAGTGATTTGCATCAAATGTTTTTGTACAATTCAGAAAAACTTCAAACAAATTATTTAAATATATGTTTAAAAAAGTTTCAATAAATGTTGGAGTAATAAAATGGCGATTATTATTTTAATTTCTCAATGCCCCCCCCCCCCTTCTATTAGAAATAGCAAATGAATTTAATTTTTTAAAAAAATAACCGAGATTACATTATAAATAAATGCAATTGCGCAAGAAAAAATCAACAAAGCTTCGTTCGCCGACGGTACTGGTTATTAAGAAATAAACAAATGAATAGACACATAAAAGAACCGATTCGTTTCGTTGTAGAACAAAACCGCACTATTCTTAAAACACCTGAAGAATACGAATCGAATAAAAATAAAACACAAGCTTCCCCGCCTCCCTCAGATTAGCATCTTAAAAGTCACGGCAAGATTTCTAGAAAAAGATGGATGAAACGTGAAAATATTCTTTTTCTTTTTTTCTGTGTATATTTATTCCATCTCCCCTTCCCCCCGTGCCATTTAAAGGAACATTTTTATCTCATTATTCTACTTATCAAGACGGCCCGTTACGAGTGATGGGAGACTGACTACAAGTGGTTGGCCTTGTCCTACTTACTACACAGCTTGGCGGATGTGTGAGCGCTTGGACGACGCCAAAGCATTCCGAGGGGAGGAGAGGTGGATGCGCAGCAACTCTTTTTTTTATTATTATTTCAGCCTTCGTAGTTGTTTTTCTAGCAGTTCTCTTTCTTCACTCACCATGGGGTTATTATTTTTGTTTCTTTTTATTGTTATATTTGTTCCCTGATGTCTAATCCTCAAGTCCTTCTCACCGCGGGTGGGAAGGGGGAAAAAAAAAAGATTTTTAGTGCGTAGTAAGACCGGTCAATCAGTTGCTAAGGGTGGAAAGATGGAGAATGATCATGAGGAAGTAGATGCATTTTATAATGTAACTAATTTTCAGATACTTTGTTGCACTAGAGATGCTTATAGGGAGGTAACCCCGGCGTGAGTGATTTCCCACTTTCATTCACCTAAAGCATTCTGATTCGATTTACTCATTTAATGTTACGCTGGAACTGAAAAAAAAAAGGGAGATTTTAAGAAGAGGGGATAATACTATTTCGTAATTTTTAAACAGTTGAGGTCAAATAATAAGATCCACAACGCCGATTTTGAGAACATGAAGTCCACAGAAGATTCAGCATGGAACAGGGCGCCCCGCCTGCCCCAATCTATATTTCAGAAAAGGAGGCGATTATCTGCAAACCTCTGTTTTCATTGAAATACGTACGAAAAGAGAAAATATTATATTTCGCTTGATCAGTACATTGAAAATTCTTACAATTATAATTTCCAGTCTCATTACAACTGACTTGAGAAAAACAGATGATGATTACTAAAAACTTAGAAGTAACAATTTTA
>BMAV01010527.1:222777-235957 GCA_019973955.1 Trichonephila inaurata madagascariensis | reverse complement strand
CTCAACGCTCCAGCAGCCCGCGCTTGATTGAAGACGAAACTTTCAATGACAGTGACATTATCAATAATTTGATAAATTATGACAACGGACAAGAACCGGATTCTTAGAGAGCGGATAAAAATATGCAGGGATCCAGCCTTCCAACAAATTGGAAAAGCATTTTCTTAAAATAGATACCGATTAAGAAAGGAGTATAAAATTCCAAAAAGGGCTTCTATCACGTATAGCTGGTTATCGTGACATTTACAAGCAACTGACCACTAGACTTTCGTTGCAAAAACTTATCTCTTACTTTATGTTGCCAAAAAAAAGATCAATTGAAATTGCACCTTCAAGTGACGAAAGCGATTTTGAACTTATTCATTACAGGGCTTTGGATTACGATGAGTAGCAATGAACTATGTATGTGCATTTTGAAGGCTTATCCGTAAATACAATGTGAAACTATATGTTTTAAATATGTTTCCATGTGTAATATTTAATTATTTATTTTGTTATGGAAGTACTCTTACATAAATTTCGTAAATAATTGGCATATTTTATAAATGCGACTATTTTCATGCGGTCCCTTATCTACCGCACAAAAACAGGTTCAACTGTAATTCTTTTTTGATTTACGTGGTTTTTATATTTTTTATTAAAGGTAACATTGTACCTCTTTACCATTACCATTACTTAATGTCGATCGAATAAGGTACATTACAACTACAATTTTAATCTCATAATAATTTTTAACCTTTCTTATTCTATCTTCTTTATTTTATATTTTTCCCTTTACTGAAGGTTAATTCGAGGAGATAATTCATTGGATTGATCAGTATAAATAACTATAGTTCATGTGATATGGTAAAGAATGAGGTAATTTTAAAATACAAGGAATGGAGGAAGCAAGAAAATTACTTCAGATATTAAGTAGAATGCAGGACAAAAAGAGTCCTGTTATAAAGAGATTTAAGGAATAAATAATTTCTGTATAATTTCTTTTAAAATAAACTTCTTCAAATCATTCATCTTTATCAGAATGAATACTGAAACATTAAGAAAATTGTGAAATAATTATCAAATCTCACTATAAGATGATTTAAATCCAAGAAACACACGAGACGCAAGCTTTTCAGTCCGTGTTAAATTCAAGAGCTTACAATTTCTTAAAAGTACGCCTTGTCGTAATAATTCTCCGAGAACAATTATGAACAATAAAACTACTTGTTTTCCTTTGACCACTGAACAATTACATTTATAGATCATTCTAACTAGCGTTATAAAGACTCTGCGATTTTTCTTTTTCTTTCTCTTCTTTCGCATAAAAAAGTAATTTTTTTTCTTTCAAACCTTTCTTCTAATTCAATACTAAAACTAGTCCGTTTCAACTCTGATCGAACGACTCTACAAATCAATTTCACTTTCAAAACCACCGTTCAGTAGTCAAAATGCTTTCCTCCAACACGCACGATAAAACGTCCACTAGATGTCCGAACGGCAGAGAGACCCAGAAGCGAGGTGAAATTGCGTGAGCACGTGACACTCATAGGTGGCGAAGCGTGAAAACTGCCCTCTCACCCTCCCCCATCTGACCTCTCGGATAAACTGGGTGGAAGCAAAGGATCCCTCTCCTCCCCGCATACACACCTAGGAAGGCCTATCCATTGTTCGCCGTGGTCTTTTGCACCAGCACACCTGTAAAAGATACCAAGTGCTGTAAATAAATAAATAAGAGAAGTAGGTTGCGGTGAAAACGACGGCTGTAGTCCTCTATTCCAAGTTTCAAGAGTCCGCCATACTTATATAAATGTGAAAAGTAATAAAAATTAAGATTCGCTACAGCGCAGACTGGTCGTTGAATATTAGTAAAGGAAGATCTTGGCGATGATAAGAGCCCGTCTTCATTGCCCTTCCAGATAAAACCAGATTCTGAATGTGTTCCAGTGTATTCATATCCGTGGTACAATCTAATTCGTATATTTGTAACAAATTTGAACGGCGTGTTAGAACAATGCAGCGTAAAATATATCGCTTTAAAAATATAAAATTTTGTTTTAATCAAAGTAGAAATAACTTGCTACGAAAAATTAACAGTTAAAAAATCTGTACATTTATTAGTTGGAAAATAATGCTTCTTGAAGATAATGGTAAATCATGATTTATAAAGAAGAAAGCCGGGTTTTCACTACTTTTTTTTATTACTTTTTTTAGAGAAAGAAGCATTTTCTACAGAAATTAAGTTGATTTAAAAGCCTTAATCAATTTCTAATAACAAAGGCGCCATCAATATTACACATATATACTGCCAGAGTGGTCATGTACACGAACTCGTTGCATGGAACTCGTCACGAGTTTCGAGTCCTGATGTCACTACAGTGAAGAGAGGCTGATGTATATTGATTCTGTTGCGGATCAAAGTCCTCAAGTTGGTGTGGATGTTTGGAGAGTGGAGTACCAGCTCAGATATCGTCCTCGTCACTTGACGGTGGTTCAAAATTACAACCTCCATCGCCAATGCCCTCAAGGTTGCTTTAGAGTACGACGTTAATAAAAAAAAATAAAAAAATCAAACATATATCTGGGCGTGTTATTGAACTAAAATTTTCCGGACATAAAATGTAAAAAAAATTGACAAACAACTGCGACCAATATGGACCTTCAAAGCATTAAGCAAGGGTATCAGGCGGATTTTCAGACTAGATGAAGAAATATAAAATAACACTTTTATAATTTATCTTAATCAAATAAATACAAAAATTATATAAATATTAAGTTGACTATAACTGTAATTAAAAATTCTTACTTCTAATTGTAATGTAGTACAAAAGCATTTTACAATGATATATGTAAATGAAATAATGTTGTAAACAAATATACAATACGATAAACAAAAAATGACCATGATTTTTTTTTAAAATATTCTATAACTAATATACAAGGTACGTCTGTTAAATTATAAGACAAATGTAACGGACAGGTAGGAACACGTCAGTATCCCCATGTTATAAAAACCTTAATTCATCTGAGGCTCAGGAGAAAAAAAATTGATTGATCGAAAAAAAAAGAGTTTGGAATTGAATATGCGAAACGTATAAGAGCTCGGTAAAAGATCTATTTACAAATGTAACAATAGAGAACAGCCTGAATGCATAGTTTTGTTTCAAATTATGGAAAATGGTGACCAAATCTTAACAAATACTGGAAAGAGAGAGAACATATAGGGTGTTGTGCTTATATCCTAATCTTGTATTTTTGAATGGTATTGACGATTTCGTGAGGACGGAAAACCGCTTATTATTAGAAAGTTCGCAATTTGGCGACGGCAAACTGTCCAATTATTGATGTCTTGAATACACTGATAACAAAGAGTACAACAAAACAAGTTTGAATTGTTTGGTGAGAAATGGAGACCCGCAACTTCAGGAAAAAAAAGGATCTGGCTTTTTGCGGCATGATAATGTGAAGCTGCGCAGTTTTTAATATTACGCGGGTTTTTGGATTAACGTGTGATTGTAGAAGTCACATCTCCCTACTCTCCAGATTTGTCCCCCTTCCCGACTATTCTCTCTTTCTAAAACTCAAGTCCACTATGAAAGTACAGAGATTTCCATGAGTAAACAGAAAAGAGCTGAATTTTGACACATATTTTCACATTACTACATCACATGTTTCAAGAAATTGTACAACCGTGCTTAAAAGTATACCACTAACAGTTGTATAACCATTGTAAAAGACTTTTAATAGCAAGTTTGGCTTTTATAATTCGTTTCGTTATACTAGAATCCGCCCTGGAATTTAATGCACACACTTGTAAATACAAATGCGTTTATTTGAAAACGTTTTTTCCCCAGGCTCCTGTTTATGATTAAAAACATAAAGTGACATTTCATATACGAAAAAATTTCAACTCAACACCACATAGAACTACCAAACAAAATATCCATCAATTCGTTAGTAAACGATAATTTTTGATTGAATCAAAAAATCTGAATCTGTTATCTTTATTAGTTACAAAGAATGCTGATTTCGACAAAGGAGATTTATTTTAATTCCATACAAAACGAATAAGCATGGTTGACCTTTGCCTTTAACAAACGCACAGGGAATATCTAGCTTAAAGTAAAACATCAAGCAAGAATACTCGTATATACATACCGTAAAATCCTGCGCACCTAGACTTTCAAGCCGCAGTTTTTAATTTTTAGGTACATTCGCTGTATAACTCTCAACCCCCCTTTTTTCGAAGGAACCTGAAATGTGCGTATGCAATGCTTTATGTTTTGAAGTCATTATTTCGAGGTATTACTCTCCCAGCTTTAGAAAAAAATAGTATACTTATGGAAATACAACCTTTTTAGTTCATAAGGTCATTTCTTTTACATGAATAGTATTTCGATGTATGTAGAAATCTAATTTTTTTCTATGCTCATATTTTACTTATTTTTAAAGTTCTCATTTTTATACTTGGCGTATAACGCGCACCCGTAAATTTCGATCTTATTTTTTGTGTTGAAAGTACGCCGGATTTTACGGTATGTAATACACTCGTGTTTCCACTTAAAATTCTTTATCGCAAAATTAATACCTTTTACAGCTGAAATTGATATTTATGAAGGTATTTCATATTAATCACGCACGCATTTTTAAAAAAGCTGACTGCAAAATTTCAAAACATATGGTGCAAGAAAATGGCAAAAGCAATGAGATCTTACTTTAAAATCTCGCGTATACCATGGACGTGAATTTAATATAAAATTTAAAATTAAATATAAGTTTAAATATAGTTCCATAAGTTCTCTAAGTAGAAGAAATTGCGCGATAAAATAAACAGAAGCGTCGTAACCAATTTTTGACACTTCAACAAGAGAGTCTCGCCCTTACTTGTTGCTCAGTACAATAATAATAATTCTGACTCAGTACCATAACTAAGTTGCCTCACTTCAGTTTCCATGAAAGCAAAATGGAGATACTCGTTAAAAAAAAAACAAATCTTCAGATATGATGCAATATCTACATTAGTTGAGATGGTTCACTACCAAAGCATATAGAATTATGACACTTGTCTGAAGCAATGAGAAACTACTTTTCCGAGCAAGTGGTGTGAAAATTTAGCACGTTTCTAATGATAAAAAAAAAAGTATTAAGAGATTATTTTAAGAATTTTGAAAATGTTCATACTAAAAAAAATTCAAAATTTAGCAACCTGAAGAAAAAAACATGTCGAAGAAACGAGAAATAAAAAAAAAATTGCAGTTTTTAACACATCTTAATTGATTCAATATTATCTATTACATAAAAAAGGAAGAAATTACACAACGAAAAAACATTTGGTAATAATTTCAGAGCAGAGAGAGAGTGTATTTCAATGAATACTTACCAAAAAAATTATCATTAAAATACTTTTGTTAGAACAACGATAAAAACATTCTCATCTTGTTAAAAATAAAATTTCCAAAATATCTTTTTGAAAACGCTTTTTTCCAACAACTGTTTACTTGTTATTTATTCATTTATTAATGACTTTTCTACATTATTTAAAAAGTAAAGCAATACGAGGATGACAATTGATTATCTATTTCAAAAAAAAAAAAAAAAGGATTAGATTTCGCAATATATTGTAATTATGTTTCTCTTGTTTTCATATGAAGTGTAAACAGAAATACATTGATAGAGAAAACCGAACCGAATTTTATCAATACTCACGGAACTTTACGTAAGTATTTAAAGAAAACTGTTAATTCATTATTAAATATTGTTTTTTAACAGAGAACAAATTTAATCATATTTATTCTGACCAGTTTTAAAAAAAAACAATTTTTGTGTAAAATAATCGTGAAAAATTTATAATATTCTACAAATAAACTGAATTTTCTGGAACACAATAGTCCTAATGGGGAAGGTGTACAGTTTTAACCTTTAAGTCGAAGAAATGATACTAAAGAGAAAAAAATTCTAATAAATAGCAAATTTCGCAATTGTAGTAGAAACACAATCTTTGGACTAAATCTGAGATAACTTAGGAGCTGAAAGATAAAAATTGCGAAATAATACAACAGTTATTTTAATTACAAACCTCGAATAAACAGAACACGGAACTCTTAGAATCAATCTTAGAATTTTGTCTTACAGCTAATTGAAAATTAGCTGTAGGACAAAAAAAAATCTGAAATTTGTTTCCAGGAATGAAACAATCGGCAAAATTAAATCAAGCAAGGGCGATAAAATTTCGTACCACTCGCCAATACTCACACAGCTAACATTGCAATTTAAAAATACCCCTAACATCGATTACAAGACAACGAAAAATGTAGTTGCGGTTGGCAAATTGCTTCAATCCATCAAAAAGGCGTGAAAATCGGAAATTATCCCATAAAAAATAACACAGTGAAATCGTGACATCAGTTAAATGTTTGCGCAGAATTCTCTTTTTGATTGTATTGCTTTACAATCGCTTGACTATTGTTAAGACTTATCTTAATTATAATTCTTGGTTATTTTGTCTATTTTAACAGAGAAGTGCCTTCTTTTTTTCATGGGGGTCAAACAGATAACCCAGTTTGGAAATAATAGTCCAATTTTCGGAAAACACTGCAACCGGTGTTTGAAAACGGAGCATTGACAACAAGAGCGAAAAGAACCAGGTTAGAAATTTTCTAACAAAAAAAGACATGATACATCATTTTTTTTACATGCATAAAACATGCGACAAAAGCTGATAACGTCAAAAAAGAATTGAAACCAATTAGATAAGAATCCATTGTGAAGGGTGAGACCCAATCAAAATCACATTAAACATACGAGATTACACCAAGAAACCTATTTTACAGATTGGAGATTTTCCTAGAAAGATACAGATCTTAAATGTTTATTTTTTAAAGGGAAAAAATTTTTCGGACGATGTAATAGGGCCAATCGCATGTCAAGTGAGGGTGTGTCCGGTTGAAATAAAGGGGTGCGAACCTCTCTGTGAGAAAACAATGAATTCAAAAATAAATGACACAGAAATTTGGAAAATGATTAAATTTTTCCCACAACCGCCTGTATACGAATATACAGAAAAATGGGTTTTTCATAAGAAAAACGAAACCAGCTACATAATTTAGTTTGAGGAGGTTTATTTATACATATATATAAAAAAAGCAAGGGGACAATCACACGAGAATTCATTTTACAGACAATCGAATTCGTTTAGCGTCGAATGTTTTACTTTCCCCCTTCTTTCTTTAGCCCCGAAAAAGAATCGTAAATTCTCTCGAGTTGTCTCAGAAAATAGAGGTCTGCATTGTTCCAAAGAAACGAATTAGGTTTCAGTAGGTCAGAAATGACTCTTTCCAATTGCGCAAATCTGAAACATGCTCATTCCCAGTTTGAAACTTTGCCTCTTCTCAAATGAAGAGTGTGCCTTTTTATTTATTTTACTTCCCCACCCCCTGCCCTTTTTTCACGGTTTTATTTATCATAAAACATATTTCGTTGGATTATTAAATTTTCAGTTAAGGAAAAACAAGTTTCAAGAAACGTGATCGTGATCCAAGTTATTTGTATTTGGAACTATAATGTGTATTTCCAAATTCATATGGGGGGGGGGCAATTCGTTTCATGCATAAAATAAAATGAAATCACGAAATAAATAAAATCTTAAGATGATTAAGATTAGTAATTCAGAGAGAAATTTTTAAATTAATTTTGAGTCTTAAAGGGAGTATTTCACTATTAATTCATTTTAGCTTCATATCAACAAGGACCAACATTCTCAAATTAAATGGAGAATTTTTGGCTTAAAGGACAATTAATAAAGAACGCATACTAAGTTTTGAACTCCACTAAATTCAATCTGAAGCAAGTGATAATGAACAGCATACAATTGAAGATTCTTAGTTTACATTGTGTGTACAGTGGTAAAATCATTAAACGAAAGCTAAGGTAATCCAAAAAATCATTACTGGCATTTTGAACAGCCCTTACACTCATTTTCTTTCCATATCAAGAATTTTAGGAAGGTTAAATCAAATTAATTCAGATAAATTAATGCTGCAGGAGCAAAATAATAACAAGCTATTTGTGATAATTAAGAATAATTCACGTGCTTTACTCTTTTTTTTTTAAACTAACAAAGTAGAGGAAGTGAATGGGAAAAGGTGGATGGGTAAAACATGACTTGCGCATTTTGAGCATTACTAGGATTCGTCATATATCACAGCATATAAATAAATGTCCACATCTTACAAATGTTTGAATTCAGCTCATAAGATTATTTTAAGAGATGTTATTCTCATAATGCGTGGTGTGCGAGAGAGAAAAAGCAAAGAATTGTTTATCCCAAATAAAATTTCGTAACATAAAGAAAGGTTTATAAATTTGTGCATCTTAATTTATTTTTTAAAAAAAAATTTTTATGTAGAAGAACCTTTAATAGTTTAATCTTAGTAATGATCTAAATTTAGAATATATCTAGAATATTTATCACAATAGAACAAAACGATAGAAAACCAAATGAAAACCTTCATGAAAATATTTTAAAAAATTGTAAGCATAATGTAACGTGTTTTAGATTTGTGTGTTTAACATTTATTCTCTTTTATTACACGTAAATTTAAAAATATTATATAATTTTATCGTATAAACACATATACTTGCATCAATAATATTTACTACATTCCTTAAAAATACATAAATCAAAATCAATGTAATTAATATGGGCTGAAAAATTAGATTTCAATATTATACCTCTTCCTCATCCTATTGTAGATATTTTTATATTAAATGAGATTTACGACAGTTTATCAAACGCACAAATCATAACTAAATCAAGAAAATATGGTAAGAAAATATTAACTATTGCAAAATGATTATTTAGGTATCCGACTACGTTCGGAATCGTGATTTTAAAAAAGCGCCTAAATGGATAATTTTCATGATATTTAGTGTCACTCAGATTAGAATACATGCATAAAATTGTTTTAAGGACATTTTGACAAAACAAAATTATTTAAATACAGTATTTTGGCAAAAAATTAACTTAGAATAATCTTTTTTTCAAAATGTCCCCCTTTAGTGAAAAATGCTTCTATTATAATAATATTTTGCCTGTATATAAGCTCAGACCTCTGTACAGAGGCTCAACAAGAATTTTTGAAAAATTCACATTATTTTCATAGTTACCTCCAATTGAAATAATTATTGGCGTTTTTTTCTTAAAACTGCTCCCCTCTGTTGTCGTAAAATATGAATAAACCCACTTCTAAGTTATATATTTCAAAAATTCTAGTTGAGCCTCTGTAGAGAGGTCTGAGCTATATA
Organism: Trichonephila inaurata madagascariensis; assembly: GCA_019973955.1. NCBI lineage: Eukaryota > Metazoa > Arthropoda > Arachnida > Araneae > Nephilidae > Trichonephila > Trichonephila inaurata. The sequence goes on along the minus strand of BMAV01010527.1, from coordinate 226,675 downwards.
CAAGCAAAATATTATTATAATAGAAGCATTTTTCACAAAAGGAGAACATTTTGAAAAAAAGGTTTTTCTAAGTTAATTTTTAGCCAAAATATTGTATTTAAATAATACTTTTTGTCAAAATGTCCTTAAAACAATTTTATACATGTATTCTAATCTGACACTAAATATCATGAAAATTATCCATTCATGCGCTTTTGCAAAATCAGGGTTCCGAACGTAGTCGGATACCTTAAATAGTTAGTACTATATAAGATAGTGAAATAAAAATGATATTTCTTGAAAATAAAGTATCAATTTTAACTAAAATTAAAAATTAATTATAAATTTCCAAATGAATTTTTAAATATTTTAAGCAAATTTTAATCTTGTTTTTGTGGGCAAAACCTGCTGAACATGAATAACAAAGTAGTAATATTATAATGCATCCCATTGCTACAATAGTTATACTTTTATTTTAACTCCATCCTCATATCGAATTTTTCCTTTCTTCTAAAGTTTCGCTCAACATAAGAAACTCTCTATCTTCACTTACTTCTCTCCGGAACCTAAATTAATATATTAAGATAAACATTTCGACGGACGCGAAAAGCATTGTTCTTTCACCAAAAGACGTGACCCCATCCTTCTAAATACTAGGTCAGGCGGGTCCACAAATCCCAAAGTTACAGTTACAGTGCACACTTTTCCAGTCATGGAAAAATCCACCCGACAAGTTACCTGCGCACCGTTCCAGAAAACTGAAGACAGAAAGGAAATATTTCTTTCTTTTTTTTTATAAAAAAAAAAAGACGCATGAAAAAAAGGACGAAGAATTCGACAAGTATGGGAGTGTCCCATTCATGATGTTAAAGAAAATCCGGTAATGCGATTCATCGCAGTTTAAAACTGGTTATTTAACCGTATTGTCTGTTAATTTTTTTTTTAAGATCCACCAGATATAGTTTCAAGCGAGAAAAAGAGATGGCAGCTCCCCCTCCCCAAATGGCATCCGCACCCCACATAAACAGGAAGTAGTGAAGTTTGCCCAGTTTTGAAGAGATTCACTGACATTTGTTATTTATTTATTTATTCTCCGAGAGAGTCGACTTACCAGAAATATGTCTTGTACGCCCGGACTTAACAATAGGCCTACAGGTGAAAGTGGAACAAATCGCTACTCTCTTACGATGCAGCCACAGTCACGATGCATTGTTTATTAAATTAGAGGGAAAGATATTGCATTAAGCAAATTCACGGAAAGGGATGAATCACACATGGCTGGCACCATTTTGCCGATAAACAAGTCCAGACCATTTCTTGAAGAAGGCAAATTAGGGTGATTCGCATTATTTGGACACTGTGCGGAATACAAGGGCCCACCTACAATGATGGGAGGAGGAATTGAAACGAATACGAAAAACAACCATCTTTTTTTCGTTCCTTAGTAATGGAAAACAGTTCACATATTGTTCACCTTACAAGGATATTATACGAAAAGTAATATTTGTAGTGAAGAGATAACAAAGTTCTAGTTAGGAGTATTATTCGGTAAGTTAAGGATATAAAAAAAATGATCAAGTTTTGTATTTGATTATATCAGCAAAGTTTTCGAATGGGACTCGTAAATGCTTGAAAAATTCATTTGTGAGATTGCTGATATGTGTGATATCGAAAACGTATTCCACATCTTTTTTTAAAAAGAGAAACCATCAGTTAGTTATGCTATCCATTTATACATCTATCAGTAATTAATTTGGTTTTTCACCAATAATGATCTTTCTGAGATTTGATTGTCAAAAAAAAAACTTGAAATTAAATCTTTATAATTAAAAAGATATATTAAAATGATACAGCAATACAATCCCGCAAATTCGGAATAAAAAAAAAAATCGAAATTGAACAATTCCTTATAAATGAAAAGAACACTGAACATTATGTATTCATTTATATTCTACACATGTTAGTTTATTTATTAAATAATTAAGAGTAAACAACATCAAATTGTCTCACGTTTTATCCTTATTAAGGAAACATACTGTACACAATTATGAATAAACCACCACTGACATATGCATCTTGAATACGAAATGAATGAATTTGCAATGTTTTGAATAAATTTTCAAAATATTAGCTGAATACTGATAAGCTTAACGAAGTAAACATTGAATTCATACTCAAAAATTCTCTTTAATTGCTAAAGACTCGAATTTGAACACATAAAACAAGTTTAAATTTATGCTTGATTGAGAAAATAAACCACTATATCCAAGTAAAAGATTAGATTGTTGAGATTATATTCAAATCCAATTACTTAAATGCTAAGTATTTTAGTTTCAATATCTACATAAATTTCAAAACTTTAATTTAATTTAACACATTTTCCAATGATCTTCTCAATATTATTTCTAATTATAGCATTTCTAGTAGTATAAATATGTTCTTTTGGTGACTCGTTACATTTACATACAATGATACGGGTTTTGGTAGTTTAAAACATTCAATCAAGAATTTTTATTCTATAAAAGCAAAGAAACAAAAAGTTTCCTCCGTATTTTTTATGTTGGTGGTGGTGGGCGGGGGGGGGGCGATTTCTTGCACGTAAAAAGTGCGAAACTCCGCAAAATTTAAAACGATCAACTTCCAACATAATGACGGAAACGTATCAGTATCAGAACAGGATTACACCAAACCTGACGAACCGAAACGTTGCGTCAGGTTAAAGGTATGCAGCTTTTTCAGAGCTTTCAAAACATAGCTTTAATGCCACTCATTTGACTTTTGCGAACACAATCCCCTTAAGGTTTCAACTCCAAGGGAAATCTTCAACAAGGAATCATTACCAAGCGTCTTTAGTTACGCCACAGGCTACTTAAGAGATGAGCAGTGTAAAACCGCATTATAGCCAGCAGTCTCTCACGTGCATGACCTTGCCAAAAACGAATCCCTTTCATTTCACTTTCGCTAAAAGCAGTAAATAACAACAGGTAGAAAATTTCATCCACCCCTCTCTCTTTCCCTCTCTTCCATTAAACAAGCTTCCGCATAAAGCCTCATGTGTTACAGGTCACTGCGCAGTTGGAAAAAAGGGACAGTTCTTTTTTAAAGACCTCTCGCTTTCTCGCGAATAATAAAAATAAAAGAGTTTATTACAACGATGCTCTATTAATTCGTATTGTACCTTCCCTTGTAATCTTGTCTTCCGTTGACTTGTTTATTTATTTGTTGTGTCTCTCACGGCATTTCGTAAAGATGGAACCATAATTCGAAGCGGGAGGGATTCATGTTGTTAGGAGAGGGTTAAGCATATCCGCTGGCCCACATGCAAAAATCCATTTTTTATCTCTCTCCTTTTGTGTCTTGTATTGTTCACAAAAAGGAAAGGGAAAATGCTCGGCCATTACAAAATGGATACAAACTTATTTTACTGCGGAGAGAAACAGCAGTAAGAATTTCTCAACACGGACATTGAAAAATTCAAGAGGAACAAGAAGATTACAGGAAAGAAAAAAAAAGAAAAGAAATGGCACTTCCTTCTTCAGAACAATTGTCTATGGAGAAGTGTAAAATATTTTCTTCATAAAAGTTCACCTTACTTCATACGGGGAAAAAAATCAATATCACTATTCCTGATTTAAATAGCATTCAGTACTAGTACTCTCAATACCTAAGACTAAGCAAAAAAAAAATTTTTTTTAAATTAAATTTTAAATATTCGAGTAAGTAAAATCTCATCACTTAACATATGGATTAATTTGGGAAAGCAATAATAATAAAAGAACCTGTTGTTAATTAAGTATATTTTAACAGGAAAAAACGCTGTTTCTACCGTATCTGGTCATTATTTTTTTTCCCCCTGTCTAAACTATTCTGGATATCCATTATGTAACATAAATTAACGGTTCAATTAAAAATCGTTAAC